>VXAC01005788.1:262175-369753 GCA_013399225.1 Rhipidura dahli | reverse complement strand
TTTTTTTTTTTTTTTCCCGTGTTCATATTTTAAAAAATTTTTAATCCCAGTGTCTCAAGGAGATGATTTCCTGCAGGGCAGATGTGTGTCTGCCTGTGAACCGACCTGGGCAACCACCAAGCCACAGATGAAATGCAAAGAGTCGATTTATTTCATTACCTTGCTAATTACAGCCCTGGGTGGCAGAGGCACCCGGGGACACTGCTCACACGGGGATACTGCTCCATCAGGCTCAGCCCATCCCAGCAGGGAGAGGCTCAGGGCCACAGGTGCTTGGGAGAGTGTGTTATCTCCACACAGGAATTCTGCTCAAAACAGGCAGAGAATGAACCACACCAGGCGCAACAGACGGAGTTTTCCCACACGTTTTTAGCGTTCTTAGTGGCAAATCAGTTTGAGCAAAACTGTTCCCTTCTCCTCACCAAATCTTCCAGATCTTTTTCCTCCCAACTGTCTGCCTCTTGTCTTTCTTCATATCAGCATTTGGAGGTTTTGGCTAACATGGATCACATTACACAGAGAAGTCGAAGTCCAAAAAAGTACCTGAAAATTTGTATCTGCAGGAGGCAAGTGTCCACCAGTGTTCCTCCAGTAAAGACTACATATCAAACAGACATTCATTAACACCTTAAATTACTGAAACAACAGTTAATTGACTGTTTTCTACTGTTTTCCAGTAGTTAAATTCATCCAGAAGTTGAGAAATGGCTCTTATTCATGGGAACATGCTCATTTTGTGAGGAACTGTTGTGTAATGGATACCTCTGAGTACTAAGAAGAGATGAGAAAAGAGCTAGGAGAAGGTTAAAAAATGACAGTAGATTCTTCTGAGGTTAGGAAATATTATGGGTATCACTGATCTTCCACCCAAACCCAAAACAGAATAGGAAAGGAGGTCTCTTATGGAAGGTCCCTCTCCTAGCTTCATGTAAAAGTAGTTGTTCCTAGGGTATACCCAGGGATGGGAGCAGAATAAATCCCATAACCCCAGGGGAAGTGCTCAGGGACCTGCTCCACCACTGAGACACACACAGGTCTCTGGGGCCAGATGGGATCCAGCCAAGGCTGCTGAGGGAGCTGGCAGAGGTGCTCACTGAGCCACTTCCCATCGTGTACCAGCACTCCTGACTCGCTGTGGAGGTCCCAGTTGGCTTTAGGTTTGCAAATGTGGTGCCCACCTACAGAAAGAGATGGAAGGAGGAACCTTCTCTGTCCCTAGAAGAGGCTGTACCCAGGCAGGGAGGTGGTCTCTTCTCACAGAACAAGAAGAAATGACCTGAAGTTGCACCAGGAGATGTTCAGATTGTATATTGAGGAAAATTTCTTCATAGAAAGGGTGGCCAAGCCCTGGCACAGACTGCCCAGGGCAGTGCTGGAGCCACCATCCCCAGAGGGATTGAAAAGATGTGTAGATGTGTAACCCAGGGACGTGGTTTTGTGGGACTTGGCAGTCTTAGGTTTAGGGTTGAACTTGGGGATGTTAATGGTCTTTTCCAACCTAAATGATTCAATGAAGTCCACGGGGTCTGGAGAGGTTTCATGTGAAGTCAGTCAGGAAACTGATTCAGCCCACCCAGGGCAAAACAATCTCATTTCCAGGGCAGACATCCCCATTTGGCTGGGGTCAGCATGGTACAGTGCATTTCTGCTATGCCAACAGGCCTGTACAAGAAAAAGAATTCTTTCTTCAGAAGAGGTTTCTCGCTGCACAGTCTGGACCAAATTCTGGCTTAAAGGTATTATGATCTTTCCCTGGCATGTCCCTGTTAGCCCTTTGCAGTTGCACAATCATTTAAACAGATATATACTCACATAATCATCATTTACTCTGTGGTTTATCAATACTAAATTCATTGTTGAATGCTAACAACAGAAGCGCTGTCAATATTGAAGAAGTGAATTTTAGGCGAGGTTTTTTCAACTTATGTGTTTCCTTAAAGAAAATACCATATTCATAGTAGTTTGATATGCCAGCTCACATGAGCAAGTGTATTTGCATAAATACTCAAATGAGAATATTTGCACGAGTAATTAGGACACGTTTGTTTTTCATGAGTGCTTATTTAGAGGGAAGTGTTTTTCTACCAAATATTCATATATAAAGGAGGTCGTGAATGCAAACAAAGTGATTCACAGGGATTAGTCTGCAAGAAGATTTCCCCGTGTGTCTGTAATATTTCCACTCACCTCTGGTTGCTGCGTAGTAGCCCAGTCATCTGCAAAACCTGATGAGCTCTGACAAGGCCTCTCCAAGCCTGCAGGATCATCTGGAGCACGGATGGAGGCATTACTGCAGGCTCCCCAAAGCACCGAGCTTCTGCCAGTAATTAACAATATAAGAAATAAGAATATTAATTATAATAAAATAATCCTCACTCGACACGAGACCCTGAGTCTGGGCTGACACCTGTTCATTATCCCCAGGATGCAGCTCCCTGTTAATGCTGCCTGAGCCCATTAAGTTGGATCCAAAGGACAGGACTGACAGCAAAGATGCTGCTCAAGTCTTTTGTTCCACACAAGAGCCTGCCTTGATTCTACACCTTCTTGACGTGCTTCTTCCACTCCCTGTGATGCCTTAGGTTTGAACTTTTATATTTTTCAAACCCTGCAGTGCCCAGTGTGTAACTCTGGAGTTGCCTGTTCCCTGTTCAGTGCTGCTCTCTGTGCTAGGCACACACAACAAAGCCTCTCCAGGCCTGCTCTCCAAGGATGCTCCAACCCAGCTCTCTGGAATCCCTGCTCCTGCTATGCAGCTGCTCAGATGGGCCTGGAAAAGCTCTGCTGATGCAGGAAAAGCATCCCTGTGGCAATATGAACTCCCAGAGTTTGGCCTTCAATGTGCAAAGTAAAGAGAGTGAATGCCAACAGAGATGTTTCTAAGCCCAAGTGCAGCATATTGTCCTGCTGCAGAAATATTCCCAAAGCATCACAGTCTTGGTGTGCCTGAGGGGGCTGAGGTGTCACTGTTCCCTCCTGGTCCTCCCTGCCCCTGACATTCAAGGGTCAGTGGATGCTGCAGCTCCCCTGCACTGCTCTCCTGAGCCACCTGGAGCAGCTCCCCAGGGCAGAA
Organism: Rhipidura dahli; assembly: GCA_013399225.1. NCBI lineage: Eukaryota > Metazoa > Chordata > Aves > Passeriformes > Rhipiduridae > Rhipidura > Rhipidura dahli. The sequence goes on along the minus strand of VXAC01005788.1, from coordinate 366,680 downwards.
ATCACTCCAGTGGCCTCCCCAGATGAGAGCAGAGCCTGGGCAGCTCAGCACACCTGAGGGCTGGGGGAGATGGAGGCAGCCTGGCGTGACCTGTGCCTGCTGCCAGCCCTGCTGCCCCTTCCCGAGGAGCTGGGCTGCTGTGCCAAGAGAGACAAAGTCCTTGTGCTGTTCCTGCAGCCCAAGGTCACGGATTAATGGGAGTTCCTGAAGTTTCCTTGACTCGATGCCCTTTCCTAAGCAAACCTCCTTTACACAACAAGGGAGTTGTGGGTTTGGGGCTTTTCAGGGGTTTAGGAATTGCTGATATCCTCTGCTAATGCCATCAGCACCTCAGGGCTCATCCCAGAGCAGCTCCAGGAGAACGGCCTGAGCTCAGCAGGGTGAACTGGAGATCTGTGCCCTACTTAGCTGGTGTATATATTTGTCAGTAAGTGGGGCACTCGATAACTTGAGACCTGACAGCCTTCAGATCCTGTATGGAGAGATGTCAATCATTCTGGCTTACATTAAACATCTTCCCAGGCATCTGGACTGTATTATAATATCCCATCAGTGCCAAATGATAAACATGAACCACACATGCTAATCTCTTGATTCTGGCTTATTTCCCTTTCAGACAGTCCATGGAAGAAGGAAAAAAATGTCTTTTGTCAGCATAATAAAATTATAAACCATGTGGGAGGGAGGGTGGTACCATCACCCAATGTCTCTTGTGAGCCAGCTATGGATTTTTGCAATAGATTGGGTGTTTAGTGTGTTTTAGTGGCCATTTTCACTCTCTGCCCTGGTAATAATCACAGTGAAGTCACCCAGTAACCAGTAAATGGAATCACAACAGAGGAAATCCTTTGATGTTTTGGGTGTGCTTCTCAGTTTGCTCCATGACATGGTCCCACCTGCCCAGAGCTGGACCTGCTGTCCAAGAGGGACAGGGCACTGACCACAGAGAGGGCACTGACCACCCCTTTGTCCTGCTCTGGGGCAGTGGTGAGTGCTCTTCAGGAGAACGTGGAAATCACTTAGGAGCTCTGCTCAATTAACAGGTGACTTTTACATCTTAAAGTAGTTTCTGGTTTCTTCTTCTTCTGAGAGTCAGTTAGTGAAGGTAAAGAATGTTTCCTTGGAAGTCCTGGGGATGGGATTCTTTGCCTGGAAAACATGCTGGATAACTCAGTCATTTTCTCCATACAGCTCTGCTCCAAGGCCAGGAGCCCAGGGCAGCACAGCAGTGTGAATGTCCTTGGAGGTACCAACAGCTTCATCTCTTCCCAGGCAAGGACAGTTACTTGAGGAAAGAAAAGAACAGGAATCTTCTTGCACAGGACACAGAGATGGAAGGGCTTGGCAGCACTTTCTGAGAGATGCTCAGCATCCCCAGGAGCTCAGGCAAACCCAACCTTCTCCAAGGAGCTGCTTCTGTCCCAGGGAGCACCAGAAATTGCCCACTGTGGGTCACAGTCTAAGTGGGATCCAACAGGAGGAGCTGGACAGGCCCTTCCCAAGGAGAATGGCAGAAAAGCACAGGTTTGAGCCCTGTCACCTCTTTTGCCACGGTGACCTTCAGGTGACCTCGCTTCCCAGTGTGAGAGTAGCAGCAGAAGTGGTTTCAGTCCACTGCAACTGGAATGGACTGGGCAGTTTGCCAAGTGAATATCTGCTGGGTTAATCACTGTGCAAATCTAATCAGGAACTGGAATGTGCCAGGCTCATTACTGAAATTAAATTCACCTCCAATTAAAGAGAGAGCTACAAGCTTCCATCATGCAGAGGTGCCCCCAGGCTGCCCCTCCCAAAACCAACATCAAACCCGGTCCTGCTGAGCTGCAGGTTTGCTGAGCTCTGGAGGTATTTCCAGGTGTGAGGAAGTGAACTGCTGCTTGTGATTTCCCCCAAGGCTCTCTGAGGAGTTTACTGATGCCTTTAATAAGTCACCTTGCAAGTCAGGAGTAACTTCAATGGTAGGATTTCCAAGGAGCACTCGCCAAGAGAAATGTGGGGACACAGTAACTGGAACACCTCCCATGGCAGGATTGTTCTTGTGAGCACCTTTACAAATGCTCACCTTCACCTGCTGAATCCTTCCTTGGGACCTACGCACCCTATGCCTGCACTGTGGAGTCCAAATTAAGAAATTAAGTTTGTGCTGAGAACAACAAGGCTGCAAAGTCAAGCAGGTGAAGTGCAGAGATGCCGACTGAAAAGTTGTTCAAGCTTCATTTGCCCTCCTGGCTTCCACATTACACTCATACAGCCTGATCACATCATCCTTGCACATCACATCTCTGCCTCCATCTGTGATTCACCTGGGCATTATCTGATTTCAGGGAAAAACTTTTTAATATCTTAGGTCTAAATATGTGCCTGTAACTGAAATCCAGCTCTGAAGACTTGGCAAGACTGCAGATGTGAGTCCTGACCTTCTTTTCTCCTCCAGTATTGAAAGAAAGAACAACCCACAAAGGTTAGGGCTTGGCTTTCACCTGGAGATGGCCAACAGGGATTCATGGATCCTTGCTTCACTCACACCTTCCACTGTCTACTCTAAAAACCACAAATATACCCAAAAATATAGCTGGGGTCTGAAATCCTCCGTCCTCATGGCCAGAAACCAGCAGTAGATAACAGCACAAAGAATCACAGACGTTCAGGTTGGAAGGGACCACAGATGGTCAGCTGGTCCTACCTCCCTTGATCAAGCAGAGTCCACCCAGAGCACGTGGCACACACTTTAGTAAGACATTGAAAAATAGAATTTAATTTGTTTCAAGTATAGAGAAATTAAATATATATTGAAGGAAGTATTACACCTGTGTGTTCCAGATCTGTGCAGAAGCCACAGGTACTGAGCAGAGCCATATTCCAGAAGGAGACTTCACCTTTCAACAAAACCTATTTGTTCCCTCTCAGGCTCAGGAGCCCCAAGACGGATTTGTCCCAATGGTCTGACCATAGCCACAGGTGGGTGTTCAGGTGGATCGTCCCTGCCTTGATGCAGAAGAGGATCAGGTCCTCAACCAGTTCTGCCTGACCCACTTCCCTACAACCAGGAGTGCTGGAAGCCACAAGGATTACTGTGCCAGAAGCCAGAGGGATTATTGTGCCACCTTGTTGCAGAGTTTTAGTTGCAAAGCCTTGCTCTGGCGCTGCCATGTCCATCTGCCCTGGCAGGGTGTGCCACCTCTGTGCCCTACACGTGCCTGGCCTGGCAGACACTGCACGAGCAGGACAGAAGGTGCTCATTGCTGGCAGTGTTTGATCAATGGAATCTCTGAAATCTTTCTGCCTTGGCTCCTTGAGGACCTGGCTGAGGACACTATTCCTTTGCAGCCTCAGGTGTGTCCAGTGTCTCTGGATAAGCTTCCAGATGGCTGAGGAAATGTGTTTGTCTGCCCAGAGAGGTTGGAACCTGAGTCCTATATCACCCTTGTGACTTTTCCAAGTGTTAAGGGGGAGAGATGGCCAAGGGCTCCCAGGTGGAGACCCAGTTGGGTCACAGCCACCTCCCTGCCTGCTGCACCTCTCTCCTTCACCTGTCAACAAAACTGGTGAGGAATATGCTGGGGGATTTTTAAACCAAGTCACTGCTGGGTACCTACTGTGGTGGGAAGTTTCACCCATGAGGAGCCTCACAGCACGACTGCTCTCAGCACCACTTGTCCTCAGTCTGTGCTTTGTTCAGCTCGTCCACGTTGTCAGCCCAGGCCCGTGTCCCAAATTCCCAGACACCCAGGACAGGGGCTTTATTTCCCCCCCTCAGCAGGCCCTACAATGCTAATTCCATGGAGACTGCAGAAGGAGAAATTTTCAGCTGCCTTGAGGTTTCCTGCAAAACCCTTCCCTCGTTCCCTCTCTGTTCCTTTGCAGAGGACACTGCTGGCTGCCTGGTGCTGCTCTGCTTCCCGAGTTGGAGCCTCCAGTTGTGCCGTGGAGCTCTGAAGGAGCCACTGGTGGGACAGCTGCAGCGAAGGGCAGGGCTGTTCCTGCTCCTTGCTGCTGACAGGACAGCCCTGCCTCACCCTGAAGTTCTGCTCCTGCATTAACAACTCCACACGAAATTCCCTCAGTCGCTGGAACTGCTCGGGAGCTGGAAGCGCCGGGAGCAGCCGGGCAGGCTCGGGTGAGCTCCTTCCACATGTCAGCAAATAACCTCTCAAAGAACAAAGCTGCACCTCCCCAGGGCTGCCAGGGCAATCCGGAGCGCGGGTTTGAGGTAGGACGAGCCTTGCAGACTGCGAGGGATGCTCTGCCCTTGGTACGGGGCAGAGAGCTCAGCACTGCCCAAGGGTTCATTAATTAGCAGCGTCCTCTGCCTTTGGAGGTGCTCATCCGAGCGCTTCCTCGTGGAGGGACAGCCGTCTGTGTTGCCTGGATACTGCCTTGCCGCGGCTTCGAGGGACATACCTGGAGCTTCATTAGAAGAGGATGTTCGTGGGATTTTCAGGTTTAGCTGCACTATGTAAATTATTACCCGGGGCAGCCCTGAGGCAAAGTGGCTGCCGGTTACTATCAGCCACACATCACATCCGTGCTCTGACAAGACAAATAAGGGTAATTGTCTCTCTCCCCTTAATCAGGGGGATGTGATTAGCTGGAGGAGGTCTCGGCCGGGTGCTCACCGGCATTACCCGGCTCAGCAACCCGAGCATCCCCGCAGAGCCAGGACCGGCCAGCTCCAACAGCCTTCAGCTGTGGCAAGTGAATGGCCAACAAGCAGCTGTCTCTCGTGGCTTGGAGGAAGGTGGCAGAGAGTGTAATCATCAGAAAATAAAGAGCACCCCGTGAAATGGTGACTTGTTGCTGGATTTTTCCATGCTGCCCAGGCTGCACTTTGCTGCAGCTCATCCCTCCAGGCTGAGGTGTACTGGGTGTTGCTGGTGCGAAGTGAAGGATCCCAAAGGGACTGGGAAGGATTGGCACCCAGCCTGGGAAACTGAGCTCAGCAACAGATACGTGGAAAAACAGATTTTCTGAGGTGGGAGATGCATGTCTTCAGTGGCTCTGTCTCACATCATCTCTTCATCATGTTCTCTGTACCCACGATGAGTGAGATATCCTGGGACATTTTCCCTAAGTTATGGAGCAGGAGGACATCCTCCTCCTCCTTCTCCTTCTATTTTAAGGATAAAATTCCAGTCAAACTGGGCCTGAGTTCCTTGGGCCCTCCCACACTCTCCAGTCACCATTTCTGCTCACCACATGACCTGAAGTCAGACCAAAGGCCATTAGGCAGAGCCATCAGCAAAGCAGATAACCAGCCACCCTTTTCCTTGCTGGCAGGACACAGCAGCAAGGACCACCTGTCAGGGTCTGACCCTGCTGAGGGTCTGAGCAGGGGGAAGGGAGGGAAATGAGGCTGAGGAGCAACAGCCTTTTAATTGGAAGGCAGTGCAGATGACTGGGATGGTTCATGTTTTCCTTAGAACAAAGGATGCTATACAGTGGCTTCGCCAGAGCTTTTGGAAGCTTCTCCTGGTCTGGCAGTGAGGAATCATCTGTCCTGGCTTTGCTGAATCCTTTCTTGTGTGTCCTGAGGTGGAGGGGCCCTGCTGAGTGCAGGATTGCCTGGGAGTCAGCCCTGATGGCCAAGTGCAGGTGCTGCTGGAAGGGTTTGCTGTGCCCAGCAAAGGACCTGACTTCAAAACTTTGTTCCCCCTGCTTGAGGGGAGCAAAGCTGTGCACCCAGCGCTGTCACAGTGCAAGCATCTGCCAAGGTGACCTTCAGTTCAAAAGGTGCAAAACATTTCTGAGTGTAAAGAGAAAGTGAAAACCCCTCTACCAAGACCCTGAGATGTCTTCCCATGCTGCTTCCTTCCCTGCTGCCCCCTGAGGCACAACAAGAAGAGCTTGTCCTGTCCAGTGTGAAAGCCTGGGATATTCACCTGGAGATTAGGGGACTTCAGAGCATCAATTTAACAAGAAATATATCAATTGTTGGAAAATTATTTGATTTAGAGATGGACACTTTTGGTGCCACATTTAACATTTTGAATTGCATTTCCTTTCTCTGGTTGTAATGGAATCATAGAATAGAATCACAGAATTACCAATTTCTTGGAAAAGACCTCCAAGATCATCAAGACCAACCTGTGACCAATCCCACCTTGTCAACCAGACCACCTCCAGAGATGGGGACTCCATCACCCCCCTGGGCAGCCAACCCAGTGCTCACACACCCTTCCAGNACAACAAGAAGAGCTTGTCCTGTCCAGTGTGAAAGCCTGGGATATTCACCTGGAGATTAGGGGACTTCAGAGCATCAATTTAACAAGAAATATATCAATTGTTGGAAAATTATTTGATTTAGAGATGGACACTTTTGGTGCCACATTTAACATTTTGAATTGCATTTCCTTTCTCTGGTTGTAATGGAATCATAGAATAGAATCACAGAATTACCAATTTCTTGGAAAAGACCTCCAAGATCATCAAGACCAACCTGTGACCAATCCCACCTTGTCAACCAGACCACCTCCAGAGATGGGGACTCCATCACCCCCCTGGGCAGCCAACCCAGTGCTCACACACCCTTCCAGTGAAGAAATTCCCACTGATGTCCAACCTGAATCTCCCCTGGCAAAATCTGAGGTCATTTCCCCTCTCATGTCAAAGTAGATATGTGATGTCTCTCATTAATTATGCAGCACAGGTTCCCCAAACTCCTGCATACTTATGCTCACGTACATCTCTGGCTTAATTAGAATATTTTGATGCAATTAGAAGCATTTCACTCATTTTCCCTGGAACAGGAAGCACTTTGTCCCAGAGTGATCCCTAGCAAACTGGCTGGGCAGCCTGCAGTGGTTACAGGGGACGCTGATGCTGCAAGTTGTCCTCCACAGATGTGGTTGATGGTGCCATTTGCAGCTTCCACCCACTGTTTTCCTCCACCTATTCGTGGTGGTTTGATCTCCTGGTTGTGCAAGAGCTTTGTGATTTGTTGCTGTGAATTCAGGTGCACAACTGCAGCTGCATCTCCTCCATGCTGTGAGCAGAGTTTTGCAGTTTTTTGGAGTGAGGATGTGTTTTGTGACTTGTCCCAACACCTTCCTCCTGTTCAGAGACACCACTTTGTCATAGAGTTCTGAACCCCTAGACCAGAGGTGGCAGAGTCATGAGCCAGCCAGGCCAGCTGACTGCAGGATTGATGACAAAGTCACTGCTCCCTGAGTGTCCTCTCATCTGCTACACATCCATCAGGTTATTTCACTTTGCTGCAAGTGTGTGACACACACAATGCACGAGGCACTGACTCACCACCAGCCTTGTGCTGGGAGTCCAGCAGAGCAGAGACCTCATCCATCCCCCCATGAGAGCCATAGCAGCTCTGAGCTGGAGCCTGGAACACAGTCTGCTTCATCATCTGTTCAGAGGAACTGAGTGACACACACTTAACCAAATTCTTACTAATTCTCCTCAAAACCTCACCATGCAATCTGCGAGGCCAGCCTGGGTGACTCTAATTCTAGGAAAGATTTCAGAATGAGCAGGGACAAATCAGAGAATCACAGAATCTGATTTGGAAGGGACCCACAGGGATCACCCAGCCCAGCCCCAGGCCCTGCCCAGACACCCCAAATCCCACCCTGGGCATCCCTGGCAGCACTGCCCAAACGCTCCTGGAGCTCTGGCAGCCTCGGGGCCGTGCCCATTCCCTGGGGAGCCTGGGCAGTGCCCAGCACCCTCTGGGGGAAGAACCTTTCCGTGCTCTCCAGCCTGAGCCTGCCCTGGCCCAGCTCCAGCCGTTCCCTGGCTGCTGTCCCTGTCCCAGGGAGCAGAGATCGGAGCGGCCCCTCGGGAGGAGCTGCAGCCCCCGCTGAGCTCTGCCCTCAGTGCCCTCTGCCCCAGCTGCACACACCAGGAGCCCTCAGCTGCCTGTCACACACCTTCTGGCAATACATGAAAGCAAGCTAAAAGGAAAGACCCCAGACAAACATTGAGTTGACTGGGTGAGAAATAAAAGATGACCTGGTATCCAAAAATAATCCAGCTTCACTGTCCAGAGGACCTGTGGCCAGAACTTCCAGCTGTCTCAGGTCCAAACTCCTGCCATATCCCCACACTGCTTTGCAGAAGAGCTGCAGCATCCCCAGCTCAGCACCTCGGGGCTCACCCAGCACAGGGCACAGAAGAGGGGGGGCTCTGATCACCCCCAGAGGTGCCAGCAGTGCTGCTCCCAGCCCTGTGCTGAGCTGTGCCAGCAGATTCACCACACACAGCACCACAACCAGAGACTGGAGGAGGAGAGAGTGGTTGTTTTGGCACACGTCCTGCCCTCAGGGCAAAAATAAAAACCACTTTGGATAAGTGTCCTTTAATTTTTAGAGCCTGGCACAGCCACACATGGCACCTTTCAGCACCTGCTGGAAGCAGTTGTGTTTTCCTGCCTGTGCTGAGCAGGAGACTTCCAGCTCTGGCCCGTTACTGAACAAACCAAGTTCCAGCCTGGCAGCAGCTGAGACAGGAGACTCAGCTGTCCTGCACTGGCAGAGCTGCCCATGGTGCCCCAAAGCAAGGAAAATCTCATCCTCCTGCTGCTCCCCGCCGCCAGTGCCAGGCACTGGTGTTTGATGGGCGTTAACTGGGACGAGCCTCCTTTCCCCGGCCCCCAGTGCTGATGGAAATTCCGTGGCCGATGGATATTCCAGGTGGAGCATCAGGACGCGGGTGTCACCTCCATGTGAACCAGGTCCCTACAGGGACGGCAGCAAAGCCCCGGGTTAGAAGTTGCCTCCCTCTTGTGGTGGCTGCGCTGCTCCCGAGTCACACGGGTGCAAATTCCCGATGCTTGGCCTTCCACGGAGCATCGGAGAAGGAGAGAGGTGGCCCTGAGCAGGTGGGAATTCCCGCGGGCTGTTGCTGATGAGAAGCATCAGTCCCTCAGTGAGCCCTGCTCTGCTGATGCCGGGGATGCCACCTGGGAGTTCTGGGGGAGATGGACCCAGAGGACTTAGCCCCAGCTGGAAGAGGCAGGAGAGAGGAGCCCGGCCCAAATGCTGATAGGAGATTAAAGTGCAGCTTTGGATTGGTGATCACAGAATAGAATCTCCTCAGCTGAAGGGACCCACAGGGATCACCCAGCCCAGCCCCTGGCCCTGCCCAGACACCCCAAATCCCACCCTGGGCATCCCTGGCAGCGCTGCCCAAACGCTCCTGGAGCTCTGGCAGCCTCGGGGCCGTGCCCATTCCCTGGGGAGCCTGGGCAGTGCCCAGCACCCTCTAGGGGAAGACCCTTTCCCTGCTCTCCAGCCTGAGCCTGCCCTGGCCCAGCTCCAGCCGTTCCCTGGGTGCTGTCCCTGTCCCAGGGAGCAGAGATCGGAGCTGCCCCTCGGGAGGAGCTGCAGCCCCCGCTGAGCTCTGCCCTCAGTGCCCTCTGCCCCAGCTGCACACACCAGGAGCCCTCAGCTGCCCCTCCTGTGGCCCCACCTGACCCTTCAGAATCTTCGTGCCCCTTTTCTGGACACTCTTTGATAGCTTTAGATCCTTTTTACACCATGATGCCCAAAACTGCACCCAGGACTCGAGGTGAGGCTCCAACACAGAGAATGACCCCTAGAAGTCAAAGGAGTGAGTCTGAATGTCCCCTTCAGCTGCAGATCCTGGTGGAAATGCAGGAACTATTAAGTAACAAAGGCAGATACCCCACGAAGGCAGTGCCAACACACCTGACTGGTGTTACACTGAGACCAGCGATGCTCAAGAGTGCACTTGAGAGGAGATCATTGAACAAGACAAGAAAAACTGGTAACAGTTTGGCAAAACACTCAAGCCAGACCTGCAAGTGTATGAACTGTGCAGCTGAATGTCCCTGAAGTGTGTCCTGCAAGCAGGGAATTCTGCAACAACTGCCACAGAAAGGAGCATTAAGCAAATACATGCAAAATTATCAAGGCTATGTAATCACAGACAGTGACAATGCAGAGAGCACAGGAAATCTTCACTATAATGATGTCCTGAAGAAAGGAAAGAAAATAGTGGAGGAAATAAAAAGTAACGTGCACAAACTCAAGTCAAACTCAACAAGGGCTCTCAGGTGATGTGTGGGCAGAGTCAGGAAACCCAGGAGTGTGGGAATGTGAGTCAGAGTAAAACAAAACACTGAAATACCAAGTCATGGGGGAAACAGAGAAGCTCCCAGTGACAGGGACATAGTTTGCAAAAAGTGTGTTTACGTGGGGTGGGCCCACTTGGCTGCAGGGTCACTTTGGGGATTGGGAAGATTTAAGGCCAGGCAAGACTCCCACATTTGTTTAGTCAATGAGGCAGCTGGCTGGGTTCCGCCCTTCGCACTGAGGAGATCAGGTTTTGCAGGAACTAAAATGCAGAGGGGGTGGCTTTGTTCTGTGGCTCCTTTATGGTGCAGGGATGGCACTGGGAAAAGGTTGTGGCCCTCGAGACCAACCTTGTACAGGTATCAAAAGGTGCCGACTCTGGAAGCACCAAGGCTGGGAAGAAGCTGCAGAACAGCAGCTCAGTGCTCCAGATGTCCAGAAAATGTTATTTCCTTATCCAAGTACCAATTACGCTGCATTTGATGGGTCTCACTTCCTGAAATTCTCCCTGAGGTGTCCTATTCACCTGTGCTCCAAAAACAGCACCTGAGGTGTCTTTGAGATGACTGTATTAGAAAGAAATGGAAAAGTCATGGAGAGCAATCCCACAGTTATATAAGCAGTCATCAGGCCAGGATCTCATTGTACAAGGAGGATAATTATGAATGTGTGCATTGCTGTATGAAGATTAATTAATGAATTAATTACCAGCCAAGAGACTGGTAGCCCTAATCTTAGTTAAGGTGTCATAACATAGAGCCCTCCATAAAGAACAACACAGAGCACAAGACACACTCCTCTGGCCAGACCTCGTTCTGTGCAGGAGATGGGACACAGGAGACCTCCACAGCTCAGCACCAGTTTCAGGAGGGAGGATGGGTGGGAATGTCACTCCTGAGCAGGGCACAGCAGTGCAGGAAAGTGTGGATTTGTGCTGCCTGCCCTGCTGTGAGGACTGGAGCCCAGAGTGGGCTGTAGGGTTGAACACAGTGCTGTGGGAATCTGTTGATGCTGAAAAAAGCTTGGCAGTGAATTTCTTCAGCTTTCTAGTATTTTGTGAGAACTCTGTCTTTCCCATGCAGGCTAACTAAAACAAAGTTACCAGTTTTTATCAATATTCACACCTGCACTTGTTTTTCCCACATTGTTATGGCTTCAACTAGAAAAACACTTGGGAACGGAGGTGCCAGAGCTGGGGCAACCCCCTCGAGGGGTGGATGGCCAGAGCACCAATTACTTTATGCCATCACTTCATGAACTAACATATAAAAATCTCAGGGAAAAAGCCATTAAAGGGGAGCTTTGCTACCTTTTCTGCTGACCTGGACTCGTGTGGTTTTTCTATAAGTCCACGTTACAGCAGCAACAGGAATCACAACTGATGCTTCAGTGCCACAGGAGCTGTTGGAAGCTGACCTGGTGTGCCAGCCAAGGTGGGCTGGTGGCTGGAAAGGTCGTGTTCCAATTGCTCCATAGGCCTGGGAGTCAGACAGAGGAGTGGAAGGGATGTGCAGAAGTAGAGAGGAAATTCTGTGCTGCTGTATTGTGGAAGCAATGAAGATGAAAACTGTGCATGGGGAAAGTCAGGAAGAGAGTGGGGAAGGGGAATGATGTGGGTGCTGAATTCCTGTAGGCATAGGGAAAAAGCTGAAGCCTCAATGCCAGGGACAGAGATGTGGACAGACTTCCTCATCCTCCTCTCTCTGGGGCCTGGGTGGTACTGGCTGGCTGTTTGTCTGGTTCAGGTGTAAATGCTGAACCCCCACTGTGTCTTTTAAGGGCTTCTGTAGATCAGGTTGCCAGAAATGATCCTTTGATTGAAGATATTCAAAATGAAATTTCCTTTTCCATATTCTGTCCCACCTCTTCCATTTGCAGGTCCAAGCATGCTTATCCTACAAACCCAGAGCCCTCAGTTGTGTTTGTGGGCCAAGACAGGCAGAGCTGAAGCAACAGAGGCAGATGAGCTTCATGATTTCAGCAACAGAAACATGGAGAACAGTGTCTTCCTTGCTAGTGCAGGAGTGGAGAGGGGAGAACTGGGTATGACACCCACAGAAAGGGACTGTGCTCTGAGAAATCCAGCCATCCATCCCAGCACCTTCTGCACAGGCAAATCCTGTTATCCGCCCACAGTGTGAGCACCCCAGGACTCCTCATGGTCCCCTTGTTTCATGCAGAATGGGCATCACTGGAGGCTTCCTGAGGAGACTTCCAGGGAGACAGGAGTGCTGCTCCCCTTGCTGAGCTGATCTGGGATCAGAGACAGCACAAGAGTGTCAGTGGTGATTCTCAGGTTCAGTCCAAGAGCAGTTCAGCTAAACTGGCTCCAGAGCTCAGCAAGGATCAGTTGATGTGATGAAGGACATGACCACCATCCCAGGGAGCTCCTCATGTTGCTCTTTCCAAGGCACAGCAGTCTCTCAGTTTCATTCATTCAGCCTCATTATTTCCTTGAGGAACAACAAACTGGGGCCAGGTGAAATTAGACACAGATTTTACCTGTGTCCAGGTACCCCTCAGAGGTGTCACTTGTCAAGTCACCACAGCCACAGGGGTCTGAAACAGGTGATGAAGAGCAGGGATTCTTGTGATAATTGTTGGCAATGAGGCCAAGGTCACCACAGACCATTCCAAGTTTGCTGGGAAGCTCTTCCCAAGAAGCAATCAGCAATAACATTATGGATTGTGGATGTGGCTTCCCAAATGCTGCCCATGAAAACACTGGGCACAGCCCAGGCAGGTGATGAGCTGCTCCACATCTCCCTGTGGTGAGCTTGGTTTGGGGCCAGCAGCAAAGACTTCACAGGGTCAGTTCCTAGAGGTTCCTAGAGGACCAAGAAACTCCTGTCAGGAGTAATAATGGAGCTTCCTTTTAAATCAGATTTATGCACAGAGCACTCACATTTGTGAATCAAAATGGTCTGAATCAAGCAGGCAGTTTCTCCAGGGGTCAGCCCCACCACTTTCAGATGAAGCACACCCCAGACTGGGACCAGGGCAGTGGTTTTTACAAACTGGTCACTGAAAATAGGCCAGTTATGGAGAAGTAATTCTATAAACCCTTCATCTGGAGGTGGGGTGACATGGTCTGACATCCTCAGCACCAGGCAGCACAGTGCATCAGCCTTGGCAATCAGCTGCCCTGGCCTGTAAACAAGGGTGTAATCACAGCCCTCGCTGCAGCTTTCGTGGCAGCACACCTGGGAAGGGGAGCTCCTGAAGAGAAACCCAGCAAAGAGCTTTTAGCCTGGCAGACTCTGATTGCACCTCCACGGATGTAATTATGGGGTGCCTTGGTTTCATTAACCATCACGAGGGCTTCCTTTGCCATTTGTCCCTGGCAATGGATGGCACAGAGCTTGTGCAGGGACAGGTCCCTCTGACCCACCTGGCAGCTCGTGACTCAGAAGCCTTCAGTGCCACGAAGCAAGGCAAACATGTAGCCCTTTATTATCTCTTTTCACCCAGATGAATGAACCCTGAATCAGATGTCAATAACTGCCTGGCATTCCTGGAGATCTCAGCATGCTGGTGAGTTTATCTTCCTACAATTTCCTTGTTGAGAAAGCAACAAAGGGCCTCAGCACCCGCTGCTCTGTGCAATAGGAAGCTGTGGCAGAGGTTGAGCAATCCAAGGAATGCTTGAAACGCCCACTTGAGTTTTGGCTCTGCATCCCCATGTTTTGCCTTTTCTCCACGTTCTATTGGGTAGATGTCTCAGTTTCTCAATTCCTGCCACTTGGCCTCAGTGTTTGCAGGATCCTCCTGTGCTTGCCAGAAGCCAGTGCTGTGTTTGTGGAGCAGAGTGCACAGGATGGAAGCACAGGAACAAGCACGGGAACACACATGAACACATCACAGCTCTTGCTGCAGCAGGAGAAAGGCTGGGAGGGGACTGGCCATGACATGAAATTATCAGGACAAATACAGTGACATCCTCTTCAATACACAGCGTCTTGGGTCCACTTGTGGTTCCTGCTGAGCCCTGGGCAACTCGTGCTCAGCTGTCCCATTGCTGCCCCTTGCTCAGGAGCAGCTCTCCCAGCCCACCCAGAGCTCTGGTGCTGCACGAGGTGACAGCGCAGGTGGCAGGTGCCTCACTGAACCCCTGATCTCTGCAGAAATGGTAAGTTTAGGTAGCTCAGCAGCTCCCTGCCCAGCCTGCCAGGGAGCAGCTTCCAGCCAGGCTGTGCGTGGCTCTGGGTGCTGCAGGTACCTCAGCCCAGATACCCCCCCAGGCAGAGGCTGCTCCTGCAGGCTGAATTGGAGGGGGGTCAGTGGTTCATGTCACTGTCACCCTGCTGGGCTGCTGAGCCATCCCTGAGGCTGTTACACCCACCCACCTCTCCACAGGACATGGGCAGGGGGATGAGGTGCAGCTTGTGATGTCTCCCACACACAGCAGTCCCATTTTGAAATCCACATGTCAGAGCATACCTGGAATTTCAGGAGTCTCCATTCCATGTGAATTTGTGCTTTGCTGTCCCACAGCCTCAGCTCCAGACCACAGATGGGAGCAGGGCTGGGTGCTCCTGGCTCAAACCAGTCCTTGCCAGCACTGGGTGTGGGCAGGGGAGTTTTGCTCTGGGCTGCACTGAATCTGTCACAATCCTGTCTTTGGTGCTGTGGAGAGGGACTTGTTCTGCCTGGAGATACAGGAGAAGAACTGACTGATGTTATAATTCCACCTGGGAAGTTTGTGAAGTCCTTTCTACCCATGTCTGGTGGGAGCTGAGTTGTTGCTGTAAGTCCTGTACATCCCCCCTCTCCTGCTGCTTTCCCAAATGAGCACCTTCGACTACCCATGACCAGACCATGACCATAACTGGCACCAGTAGTGGTGGAAACACCACCCACAGAAGGAATGGGAGAGCCCAGCCCCATGTATGGACATGTACTAAGAGCTCCAGGATCAATTCCCTGCTCCCCAAGAGGAGAATATCTCCCAGCTCCTTGTCTAGATTACATGGAAGAGCTTTCTGCCCCTTTCTCACCTGCCTGTGACCCAAAGGAGCTATGGCTGTGACTGTATTCTCAACCTGACCAGCCTGGAGGACATCCAGCCCCACACTGAGGGGCTGCCCTTGGGTGTCAGCACTCCCTGGAGCTGGCTGAGCTGCTGAGCACGGCACCAACACACCACAGGCAGAAAGCCCCTCAGAAGAGCCCATTTTATTGCACACATTACTCTTTTCCTTCTCTCTCAGAGCTCTGCAGGGGCTATCTCCAGCATGCTGAGTGCCTGCAGCCTCTCCACGTTTCCTGTTTTCATTCCAGTATCTGCAGTGCTAACACAGCACGTGTCTCAAATTCCAGCCCTGACACACCAGGGCAAGGGGACAAGGGCAGATTCATGGGATTCTCAGGGTCTCTCCTGCCTTTTCGCCAGCCAGGCTGGGGATACTGATAACTCCCTGACTCCTTCCTTCTTCCTTTTTCTTCCCTTCTCTCTTCTGATTCCCGGATATGCTGTTATCCCTCAGCATTCTGATGCTGCAGTATTCTGACAGGGAAGGGCAGTTTTCCTAAAAGCCACAGCTGGGAAGAGCTGAATCAGAGTTTTCTGAGACATTCTGCCAAAATGTGGCATAGCCACTATAATACCATCCCCCCACTGCAGCAGTAACTTTCTGATTCCTCCTCCTGATGGTAGAAATCAGGTGTAAAACCCTTAAGCCAGTGGAAGGATTGTCTTGGCAAATATCTGATACCATTGCTTGGAGCTCAGAGTCAGCCAGATCCCTCCCTCCCGTGCCTTCCCTCAGCTTCCAGCCAGCACTGGAGCCAAGACACACCAAACTTGGCCATTTGAGACTTAAGGGATTAAACTCTGTTCCTTTTAATCCCATGGTTAGTTGAGGCCAGATGCTGACAGCAGAAACAGAAAGCTGTGGCTGGTCTGAGACCCGAGCAACGAGCACCAGCACAGGAAGGTATTTCCAGCCCCAAGTATGGTGCCTGCTGTTGGCAGGACCCGCTCCCATCCCACCTGTGGATCCCAGGGGGGCCATGGATCAGCCATGGCTCTGCCCATGGCTCAGACACGAACCTTCAGCTGCAGGAACCGATGGCATCACCCAAGGGATTTCTTCCCAGAGCTGGGTGTCCTTCCTCGCCCAGCAAGGTGACAGGGATTTGAGAGCCAGCAATGCAGACAGAGAGGATTTCCATCCCAGGTGGAACTTCTCCACATCCCATCTCCAGCCCTCTCTGGGCTTGGATTCTGCAGCTCCTCTGGCCCAAAAAGGCACTGCCACAATGTCAGGTACCTGCTGCCTCCCTGTGCTCCTGCCTGTCCCCTCTGCCAGCATGAGGAGCAGCTTGGTGGCCATGCAGGGCACCCCAGCTCTGGTCTGGGAGCACATCAGCTCACCAAGGCACGAGCTGGAAGCCAGAGGAGCCTCAGGGAAGCTCAGCAGGCTGCTCATGGGGCTCCATGGTGCCAGCTGAGCTCAGCCCAGCCCACAGCATTTAGGATTGCAGCCTGGCATCAGCTGGCATCCAGGGGGGACTCCTGAAAGGTGAGATAACACCCCACAGGCTTCAGCCCCACAGCAGAGCCCAAGCTCCTCCTTGGAGTGCCATAAGGGGTGCAGATTGAAAACCTCCCCGAGGAGGGACAGAGCAGAGGCAGCCCCTGCTCAGGGAACATGGGATGCCCCCACCTGCCCATCCCTTGGGGAGGACCCCAGACATGGTGGCCAGAGGCTTTGTGAGTTCACCCCAATTTCTCTGAGCATTTCAGAGCCCTTTTTAGCTGCACTCTTGAGGTGGATTCCTTGGCTTTGGGCTTTTTATGAAAGTTCCTGTTTTTTCTTATTTTAAGATCATATTCTATTCCCACTGGAAGAGCAGCTTGAACCAAGAGGTTTAAAAGACAAATTCTGTCTCTCACCACATTTTAATTATTTAACCAGGAAAAGATCTGTACTTTGTCTTACTTTTACTCATTTAAAGACACAGGTAGTTTAAAGTAAGTACTTTATTTCAATGGCTATTGAAAAGTGAATGTGCTACTTCCTCAGGGAGCATTATCTATTTAAAATACTGCCTTTGCTAATACATTGTTTTTACTCCCTTCACTTCCCCTGCTCCTTGTTTTTGGCCTTCAATACACCCCAGAGACACACTTTTTTAGTGAGAAAAAACAGGACAGTTTTGGAAAATTAAAAAACTATTTGAGATACAAGATTATCAAATTGCCAATGTTTCTGTCTAGGTTTAAAGTACAGAATCTTTGTGTAAAGTTCTCCAGCACTCTTGCACAGCTCTAGGAAAGAGGCTTTTTCTGAAAAGGCTTTTTTGATGAAATCACATTTTCCATGACAAAAAAAGGGTCTTTGAAAAGACATCTTGACAGCCTGCTCCTGGTTCTGCCTGCCAGCTTGAGATGGGCCTTTTTCTGTTGTTTATGTCAACGCTGTTGGGGCTGAAGTGTGGGGAGGGGGCTGCTCCTCTGGCCCCTCAGCTACCAGCCTGGTTGGCACCCGGGTCTCTGGCTCAGAACACCAGCCAGGACTGCCTGGTGCCTGCAGTGATCCCAACCAGTGAGGACCTGAGCCCCCAACACCCCTGGGGCGTCGCTGTCACAACGCGGACGCGTAGAAAAACCACACCAAGTCCAGGGTCAGGCAGAAATGGTGGCAAGAGATTTAATGGTTTTTTCCCAAGGCTTTTATATGTTAGTTGGCAAAAAGTGAGTTAAATGGCATAAAGAAATTGGTCCTCTGGCCATCCACCCCTTGAGGGGATTGGCCAAATTCTAAGATGTCCATTCCCAAATGTTTTTCTAGTTGAAGCCACAACAATCCAGCAAAACAATTTGCGGGTGCAAATGTTGATGCTGACAGAGCTTTAGCAGTGAATTTCTTCAGCTCTCTGCAGTGTTTTGTGAGTGCTCTGTCTTTCCCATGCAGGCTGTCTAAAACAAAGTTACCAGTGTTTACCAATATCCACACCTGCACTTGTTTTTCCCAGATTGTTATGGCTTCAACTAGAAAAACACTGGGGAACGGACATGCTGGAGTTGGGCCAACCCCCTTGAGGGGGGGATGGCCAGAGGACCAATTTCTTTATGCCGTTTAACTCACTTTTTGCGAACTAACATATAAAAACCTTGGGAAAAAAGCCATTTCAGGGGGACTTTGCCACCTTTTCCACTGACCTGGACTCTGTGTGGTTTTCCTACCTGTCCGTGTTACAACAGCGAGATGCAAATATTTACAAAACTGGTAACTTTGTTTTAGACAGCCTGCATGGGAAAGACAGAGCACTCACAAAACACTGCAGAGAGCTGAAGAAATTCCCTGCTGAAGCTTTTTCAGCATCCACACCTGGAGTGCAGTCTGTCCTTCTCCAGGTGAAGCTGCTCAGGTGCAAGGGACACCTGTACGGGTTGGAGCCTGCTGGACTGGGACGACCCAGGGATCCCTGGGCTCCATCCATTCTTCTCCCTGCCTGGAGCAGGGAAGGCTGGCTGGAGTTCCCAAGGTCTTCCTGCTGCAGGTGCCTCAGCCTGATCTCTGCTGATCCACCTGCCCACCCGAGGCAGCCCACACATCCTGAGCTGGTGGCTGAGCCCAGCTGGACAGTGCCTTCATGCAGAAATGAGGAACAAGTGGTGAAGGGTTTAAAATATTCCTCTGATGCCCCCTTTGTGTGGTGTCTTTTCAACTGACCTTTCCCATCACAATTTTAGCAACACTCACAAAAGAGGCACATCCTGCATCATCTGTGCCTCATTTTAACAAATGTCCCACCCTGAGAAGTTTTGTTCTTAATTCTGATCCTCTTCAGTTTTCTGCAAGCCATTAAAAATCCCATCTCCTTTTAAATCTTGCTTGTCCTTGAGAACAAGAGTTTAGGAAGATTCATAAAAGGATTTTTTTGCCCATCACACAGTGAGGCTTTCCCAGTATTTTAGGCAGGACCAGGCACGGTGTAGTGTGAGCTGCCCTTAGTGCCACAAACCTCCCTCCATCCCAGCCTTGGTCTCACACAGTCCTGCCCTCCATTGCTGCTGCTCCTGCAGGCCAGAATTGGTGTTCTGGGGGGAAAGGTGGGCAGCACTGAGGTTTGTAAGCAGGATAAACCATGAGTCTGGAGCTCCTGAGCCATCTGTCTCGCCCTGACCGCTATGCAAGGCAGAGCCTGGCCCTGCTATCAGCCCCTCTGCTGCTGGCAGCCCTCCCAGACCCCTCCATTTGTCAGCAGCCAACATGCCCTTCACTTTTCCCTCTCAACCTTCATTTAATGGGTCTGGGAGTCCAATCTGAGTGCAGCTTCCAGATAAAAGCATCTGCTCCAGATAAAAGCATCAGCTGGAGGCATCAGTGGGATTTGTAAGTACACGAGGAACAGAAGGTGCCCTCGGAGTGGGCCCAAACTCCACAGGCAGAAGCCAACAGGACCAGCAGTGGGTACTGTGTGGGCAAGGCTGGAGGACCCTGATGGAGGAAGAGGAGGCACAAAGACCCTTCCCCTCTGTTCAGCTGGGCCTAGCAGGCTCGGAGAGGGCTTGGTGAGAGGAGTCACAGAGTAAGGAGAGAGAGGAGGTGGTGGGGCTGAGGCAGGGAAAGGCCAGTGGAGCTGTGTCAGGGTTAGTGATGCTTGTGGGTCAGTGATGGGTAGGGAGGTGTAGGAGCAGAGGAAGGCCCCTGCTGACTCCAGGGATCTCACTGGCCCTGTGGATGTGTCCAGTCCTGGTGACTCGAATGGGAAGGAAGAGTTCCCAGCCCTGGGGTACCCTTGAGGAGGAAGCACTGCTTGCCCCTGCCTCAGAATCCCATCCTATAAAGCGGTGCCTGCACTGATACCTCCCCAGCAGGGCACTCCCTGTGGACTCCAGGGGTGGGAATGATGCCTTAGGTTTTAACTTTTGTATTTTCCAACCCCTGCCCTGCCCATTGTGTAACTCTGGAGTTTCCTGTTCCCTGGTCAGTGCTGCTCTCTGTGCTGGGCACACACAGCAAAGCCTCTCCAGGGCTGCTCTCAAGGACACCCAGCCCAAACTGGGCCCAAAAAGTGTCAACCAAAGAGCCTCTGAGGGGGGCAAGCTGAGGGCAATTCCATCATTAACTGCAGCTTTAATTGGAGAATGAACCCTGAGATGCAAATGAACCAAAGCTAGAAAAGTGGGAAGAACTCGTGGCCTCTCAGGGTCCATCTCGGGGCCCATCTGGGCAGCACCTCTGGCTCCCCAGGGGTACCTTTGGAGGCCTTTCCAATAAATCCCCACCTTTATTCCCTTTACTCCTGTCTGGGCTCTGTTTCTGGGAGGCCTCTCAAGGCATCAGGAGAAGCACCAGGATGACCCCCCCAGCCCCGCGGTGTCCAGCCAGGTCTTTTCCTCTTCAGCCCCATCCAGGGGCAGCTGCAGCCCAGCTGGGGACAGCAGAGGAGACAAGGATGCTGCAGGATGGAAGATCCCGACCTACTGGAAGAAGGTGAGGTCTGGGTTTGTCACTGAGACGTGGGAATGTGCCAGTTCCCTGGGACCTGCTGGCTCACTGTGGTGAGCAGTGAGACCAAGTCTCTGGCTTGTAGCAGCACCAGGGCCCTGCAGCAGAGGAGCGGGGCAGGGGTAGCTCCTTTTTTTCCCCTTTAGGTCTTTCAAATGAATCCCAGCCCTCTGCCTCTTTCCCAGCACTACCCAAAGTCCCTTCAGGGAGTCAAAAGCAAAATCCAGAGTCCCTCTCATGGGACACAGCTTCTGTCAAAGTCCTGGAAACTGGAAGAAAAACAGCAGGAAAAAGAGCAAGGAAATGCCACCGCAGGTGAGTGACAGTGAATAATCCCCATGCTCACATTTTCTTCTGTGTTATTATCCTTTTTAAAAATTAAAGATGGTAATAGGTTACTGTAGTGGAAAGTGAGATAATGGGAGATTTTAGGGAGATAAAATTATAATGGTATCCAGGGAGGGAGGGCAATAGGGACAGAAAATTGAAAGGGATTCATTATGAACTTATCCTCACTTATAAATATTCCCCCAGGTTAGCACTTACGGTGTTAATAATTAACCAGAATCTTATGAAGGTGAAAATAACTACAGCATGCCCAGAGCTCCTCACTTCAGCACTCACCCTGGGCACAAGCCTTGCCCACCACTCGTCCAGGTTACTCTGGTAACTGTACATCTGTTTCCCACAATATCCTTCATTAATCATTTACTCACAGGGGGGAGAATGAAGCCTCGGGGGAAAGATGCCACGGGAGCTGTTTCTGCTCACCTGCAGTGAGTGAGAGCAGCTCTGAACCTTCCCAGCCCTCCCAGACCACAGTCCCAGGTGCTTTCTAAAGGAAGTGAATGCACATCAGTCACACCTATCAGCTGGCAGGAGATATCTGTGTGCTGCATGCAGCCATTCCTTGTCCCGCACGGATTTCAGACTGTTCTGCTTCTGCAGGGTCTGTCTGAAGCACTGGAAAACCTGTGCATTGTGGTCCTTCTCACCAGCACTTCTTTCCTTCTACTTCATGGTTCTCCTTGGGAAGGGACCTCTAGAAGCCTCCAGGCCATCTCCTGCTCAGAGCAGGACCATTTCCAGCACTGACCAGTCACTCTGGCTGTGGTTCTGTCCACTAAAGATGCACATCCAACACCCTCTGATCTGAAAAGTCCAAGGAGTCAGTGGGAGGAGGGCCTGGAGGGATAAGAAAATTCCTCTGGCTGTTGCAGTGCAGTGGCTGTTTGGGATGTGCCTGCCATAAAAACAGTGCAGCACTTGCCATTGGCCAGGGGGTGAAGTGCCTGGTGCACAGGGAGGGGACAGGTCCTTCAGAAAAGCCAACTGAGACCTGCAGAGGAGCCTCTTGTCACAGCAGAGCCTGTGGCTGAAGAAAGGGCTGATGGTGGAAAATGAAGGGACAGCAAATTAACTCCTCAAAGGGTTAATCTTTAACCACATTGTGGCACAGACTGAGCTGCAGGAGATGAACCACAGAATCGTAGAAACACAGAATCACAGAATTATTTGGGCTGGAAGGCACCTAAAAGTCCATCCCATTCCATCTGCTGCCATGGGCAGGGACACCTTCCACTGTCCCAGGTTGCTCCCAGCCTGGTCTTGGGCACTTCCAGGGATGGGGCAGCCACAGCTTCTCTGGGCACCCTGTGCCAAGGCTTCACCACCCTCACAGTGAACAGCTCCTTCTGCATATTTCACCTAAATTTTCCCCCTTACACTTTGAAGCCCTTCCCCCTTGTCCTGCCAGGGCTGTGGGCTGTGGGGCTGTGGGGCTGTGGGTGTCCCTGTCCCACAGGGAGAGTCCCACAGGTCTCACCTCTGTCTCCTGAGGGCACAGCAAGGATCAAATCCATCATCAGCACAGCACCACAGGACCTCCAATGCTCCCATCAGCAGAAAAGGCAGGACCCCTCTGCCTCGGGAATTTCTGTACTCTGTGCCCTGGACAGCACCGCTGGATAAAGGGAATCTGACCAAAGCATCCCAATAAACAGGACGTGCCTCTGAATTTCTTAGCTCTGGAAAGAGTGAACCCGTCCCTGCAGCCGGCTGCAGAAGGTGTCAGTACTGAGTCACTTTTTTACAAACTCTGTGCCATGAGGAAGCGAGGTGAGCAGGGGCTGGGGCACAGGACACAGCCCGAAGGAGTTACTTGCACCTTACAGGAGCTGGACTTCGATGACCCTTCCAGCTCAGGGTGTTCTGTGATCTCCATTTTCAGCTGCAGGAGTGTACCTGGACAGGAGACACTGTCAGGAACTGGGAGTTCAGCTCTGGGAGCTCACAACCTCAGTGCTCCTCGTGGAGACAGACACAAGGCTGAGGGGAGCTGGTGCCGAGGGAAAAGGCAGCAGCACACACTCCAGGAAAGCCTGGACTTCCCAGGAGCATTCATTTCAACCATGGGTACCCAGCCCTGGCAGGGAGGTTTGGAACCAGTGGTGAACTCACACTGGAGCCTCTCTGCAGCACGGGCAGAGCCAGCCCTTCACTTCCTTTGGGTGACAGCTCAGTGACAGAAGAGCTGAATGGGAAAAGGCGTTTGGGGCTACCTGTCCTGCATCCCAGCAGGGCTGTGCACTGCTTGCCTCAGGCTAACAACCTCCCTGAAGCTTTGGAAGTGATCCAACAGCCAGCACAGAGCAGCCCCTTCCCTGCCACAGCCACAGGCACAGCAAGTGTTGACCCCAGAGTGGGGTGAGCCCTGGACTGGGCGAGGAAAGGACACAGAGAGCAGCCCCAGGAGCACAGCACGGGCTCTGCACAGCACCATGCAGCCCCGGTAATGAGGAGAGCAGATTAGAGTTCTTTAAATAACCAGGACCTCTTCAGGAAAGGGAGTAAGGTCCTCAGACGGCCTGATCTTCACTTAATCCCTGCAAACAGACACCTCTGATTAGGAGGATTGGTTTCTTCTGGAGGGGAGCAGATTGAGGGCTTTGCCTGGCAAGAGCAAAGTAACATCTGGTGCTGTGCTCCCTAAACCCAGGGAACCCCTGACTCCTGTCCCCAGCTTAATGCTCAGCCTCCTCACTCCTCCTCCTCCTCCTCATCCCAGCACCTTCATCGGCATCTGACCTGGAGCAGGAGCAGCCCATGGGTCGTGCCAAGGTCAGAGCCCTGAGCCCCTGGAAGGGCTGGCAGGATGGGCAGTGCTGGCAGGAGCTGCTCTCGAGGGCTCAGTGACAGCTTCGTGTCACAGTCTGGGTGGGCAGGGGGCTGCTCCTCACCCTCTGCACCACTGACACAAATTGGAGGAGCCACATCAGTGATGCTGAGGTCTCCGTTAATGAGCAGGGACACTAATGAATCTCTGTGTTATCTCCGTGTATCCTCTGCCTCCAGGTCAGCCCCAGGGCACCTCAAGCAAACAAACGAAGGAAACATGAAGGAAACATGAAGGAAACATGAAGCAAACATGTCTATTAGGGCTTGCCAGCACCTGGGCTGTGCACCCCTTCCCCCGGAGCTGGCTGCATTCAGGGCAGTGCACATGCACAGCAGCAATTTATACAGACTCACAGCAAATATTTTTGCTGATGATTTTCTGCAAGATTTGCCAGGGCTTTTATCAAAACCAAAAGTGGGATTCCTTTTTTCCCTCTTTTTTTTTTTTTTTTTGGCTCATTTACATAATGAGATTCTGAAATTTGGCCCCTCCCCCAAGATATACACACACTTTTCTGTGTTGATGAAGATCAGATTTGGCTGAAAATAATTTTGATGGAAAATGTTCAGCTGTCTCTCCAGAAGGATAAAGCCCTGATGGAGCCCTGCCATGCAGAAGTGCTGGCATGACCAAATGACTTTGCTTTAAGAGGCAGCAAGAGAGCAGCCCCTGGCAAAGAGGGAAGAGCCCTTTCAATCCCAGCTGCATTCTTGGAGATGGAGGAGACCCACTGAAGTGCTGCAAAGCACCAGCCTGTCCTGGTGAGGAACACGTTGTTTTCTGGCTGTTTTCATTCCATGCTAACCCAGCAGGGTGGCTCTGAACACACATTCCAGAGAAATGCAGGATGGGGGAGGATGCTGATGAGGTGCAGGGTTCCGAGAGATTTGGCACCTGGACAAAGGCATGGCCCAGGAGAAGAAAAGGCCACCAGCTCTCTGTTTTCCTAACCCAAGTCTGGGGTGACAGTTTTGCAGTGGCCCAGTCCCAAGAGGGTTTTTGGGGAATAGTAGCCCCAAAGCTGGGTGCCAGCAGGGAATTACAGCCCTGACAGGGAGTGTGGGTGCGATGCTGGATCGTGTGGGATGGCTCTGCAGAAGAGGGGAAGGAAGGGACCTCCTGAAGGTGCCAGGGAGGTCTCACCACTCCTCCCTCCTGTGATCCAGAGGGAATTGTGTCTGCTGGGAGCGAGGGAGCACCGTACAGAGCAGCACATCTGCAGGAACCAAAGGTGGAAGGGCAGTGGAGCAAGAACAAAGTGATTTTGTGGGAAACACTGGTCTGAAACAACTGGAGCCCTGAGGTGACAGCTGCCAACGGGCAGAACATCTCAAACATCAGGGTTACCTCAGGCCTACATCTGAGCAGTGCATTAAATAACTCTGGAAATCTGTTCAGGCACTGGGACCAGGTGCTGAGATCATCCCATGCTGTCTCATGAAATCCCCTGGCCCCTGCAGCAGGGTGCATCCATGCAAAGCAGCTGCAATTGGATGATCTTCAGGATCGCTTTCAGCCCACCGTGTGATTCCATGAAAACAGTCCCAGGAACGCTCCAGCTGCTGTGTCCAGGAAAGGCTTTGGAGTGGCCCAGCCCAAGCCCAGGGCCCTGTGTGACTGTCTGTCACCCTGGCAGGCCCTGCCTGGCTCTGTTTCACGTGTGTGCCATGGTCTGCAGCCCCAGGGTAGAAGTGAATCCTGGGGGGCTGGCACCTGGTTCATCCCAGAGGGGAAGCAACAACTCATTTTCTGCCATTAGGTACTGCAAGAATAATTCTTAAATGAGAGCTATGGGTGAAAATGAGAGTTGTGGGCTAAAATGAGAGTTCTGCATGGAGTGAGTAGACAAATCAATTAATCAGTCAGCCAATTGCTTAGACATACAAGGAGATCATCATCACTCCAGACCGAGTGGAGATCAGTGCCATGCACTGTGGCAGCAGTTTCACATTTGCTGCCCTGCCACGGGGCTCTTGTTTGCCATTTTCATGATCATTTATGCCACATTTGTCAATTTGTTGGCCTCACATTCAATAGGATCAGCAAGTGGTTGAAGCCCCTCCACCTCCAGCCAGTTATCCAGCCTAGGGCAGAATTTAGGGGCAATGTGCTGTTTCAGGGCTGGACCCAAGCACCCAGAAGTCTTTTCCAGGTCTGGGCTTCTAATTAAACCCTTGTCAATTCTAACACCTTCCAACTGGAAAGAGGCACCTGCTTTGTTTACTCATGTCTCCAGCACACCCACTAGTAAGGAGGACAGGTTTCTGCAATCAGGAGTCCCAACATGTGGATTATTTTCCTGTATTTTGCTTCAGGACAGTTGAGCTCCCTGGCATGTTAGAGAGTTTAGAGTGAGCTCATTCAGTCCAAGCAAACAAAAGCAGTCCAGACATTTATCTCCTTGCTGGGGCTTGTTAATGACCCACTGTAAGGCAAATAAGGTCTGCCCAAAGCTTGGCCACTGAGCACTGATGTGCCCCAGAGCCAAAAATCTATCAGCATGGGAATCACCAAATGGTTTGGGTTGGAAGGGACCTTAAAAATAAACTTGATACAGCTCCCTTGCCATGGGCAGGGACACCTCCCACTGTCCCAGGTTGCTCCAAGCCCCATCCAACCTGGCCTGGGACACTTCCAGAGATGGGGCAGCCACAGCTTCTCTGGGCAACCTGTGCCAGGGCCCCACCACCCTCACAGGGAAGGATTTATTCCTGATATCCCATTTAACCCTGCACTCTGGCAGTGGGAAGCCGTTCCCCCTTGTCCCATCCCTCCAAGCCCTTGTCCAAAGTCCCTCTCCAGCTCTCTTAGAGCCCCTTCAGGTACTGAAAGGCCACAAAAAAGGTCTCCCTGGTGCCTACTCTTGTCCAGGATGAACAATTCTCTCAGCATTCCCTCACAGCAGTGGTGCTCCAGCTCTCTAATCATCTCTGAAGAGGATGCTGTTGCCTTAAGGGTGCTGACCACAAGGGTTGTGGGGGAGAAATGATCAAGGGGAGAGTCCACAATCGCTGTCCAGGCTGGAGGGTCCTGCAGCTTGGGGTGTGCTCTTGGTGAGATCACTGTGCAAGACAGGCTGTGGACCTCACTCTCCAGGTTACTGGGATCAGGCTCGTGCTGGGTTTTCACCCAAAGCTGCCCAAGCTGGGGGAGGAGCTGGGGACAAGTGTGGGTGGCAGAGGTGCCCCACTGGCTGGCAGGGCTGGCTCTGGAGTGATGCTCTGCCTCATCCCCCTGCACCCAGCCATGGGGAGCAGCAGGGAGGAGGGAACTGTCTCTTTGTATATTTTACACTGCAACCTTTTGGGGTGGAAAATAGCTCTGAGCACCAAAGAAGAGAATTAAAGTGCATTTTAATGATATGTGTCTTATGTCTGAATGAGCATCTCAGATTACAATATCACTTGGGTCTGTGTGAGCAGATCCAGCCAGTGAAAAATCTCCCATCATCTCCTTCTACATTAATACACATATTTATGTTTTAGAGCTTAATTTCAACTGTTATGTTTTTTCAAAAGTAATTAAACTAGGTTTCAAATGAGGAAATAACCTCATGTACTCCCTGCTCACCAACCACATATGAATATTAAAGAAAGTGGTCAGAAACAGATCTATTTATGAAAAAAAATATAAATTAATTAAATGCAGTTTTTCTTCCCTGCAGCTTCATTCAACCTTTATATCAAAAATGACATGAAATACATCTGAGTTCATTTGTTTAAAAAATTCCTTTGAACACATCTCCATCTCCATTTAAATTAAAAAATGACTTAGCACAAAGAATAACAAAAAGCCTTCTGTGCAGGAATACAATGAGTAATGAACTTCAAATCATATCTGCATGAAAGATTGTCAAGCTGGATATTGTTTTTCCATATGACCTGTTTTTTTCTAATTATTATATTTTTCCTGGCTCTGATTTTATAAACAGTGGTACCTCTCCCCTTAGCTGGCTCTAAAAGAGGTTTGTTTAATCTTTGACATTTCCTATTTCACAGGCTGCTTTGCAAGTGTCACACAATAGAGCTTTGTTGGTCTCAGTTTAATTAAACACCATTTCTTTCCTTTAAGTAGCAGAGGCAGTGACACTTTAAAAAGTTCCTTTTCTGCTTGAAAAATAATACAGTGTCAGTGAATAATTAAAACATACAAATCATCAGAATTAATTAACATCCTGAACACTTTTAAGTGCTTAAGAGTCTTTATTTCTGGGCATTTCATTTGACAGGCTTTTTGGAGACAGACAGAATTAGCAAGCATCATTTTGGTGATGTTCTCTGGGGTCATGGACAGCAACTCTCCCATTTCCCAGCAGCCAGGTGAGGAGCTCGAGGTCACTGGATATGGAATCCTGTCTGCTCTGAATATGCAAAGCCCCTGCTCCAGCAAAGCCCCCCACGGCAGGGGGTTACAGCACCTGGAAAACTGAGCCCTGGAGGAGCCAACCCAATTTCAGTGCAATTAAGATCCTCTCTGATTTTCTGGTTTCTCCAGGAGAAAACCAGAAGCTGTGCACAGTTTCCAAACA
This sequence comes from Rhipidura dahli, assembly GCA_013399225.1. Lineage (NCBI taxonomy): Eukaryota > Metazoa > Chordata > Aves > Passeriformes > Rhipiduridae > Rhipidura > Rhipidura dahli. The sequence continues at coordinate 338,462 of VXAC01005788.1, read as the reverse complement.
GTGCTGTACCAGCCGTAGCTGGGAAGGCCCAGAGAGGGTTCTCTCATCACCTCACCTTCCCTGCATGGACTGGAGACCCCCAGCCCCTCTCCCACCCCGTCTGCACAGCACCCTGGGCTCCCAGTCCCTCATTCCTGAGCAGCTCTCACGTGCCTGCCCAGTGACCCCCCAATACTCAGCATAGCCATTCCCATACCCCAGCCCACCAATATTTATTGCAGTCATTTCCACCCATCTGAATAACAGAAACTGCAGATGAAAAAGCCGGGCAGTGGCGGCAGCAGGAAGGAAATTGGGTGTTGCAGCCCTCAGTCGACAGCCTGGAAGTGGCTGCTCTCATCTTGAAACTCAGCTTTGTGCCTTTCATCCCCGTGCACCTACTTGCTCCAAACCAGTTCTTCCTCCCCTTGCAGGAGTGCACTTTTCAAATGATAATGGGATGGTGTCATGACCTTGCTGAAGCAGAGACAGCCGTGCTAAAAATATTAACGCTTTTCATCTTCACTTCTGAGTCCCAGCCGGGTTTGCTGGTTTTCTCTGAACATTTCAAACACATCCATGTCACTGCAGAAATGAACTTGCCCTTTTCTGGCTGTAATATGATAATCCACCATATGTGCACGTGAATTTTGATTTCATAACCACTGGGGCTGGGCAGCACCCGGGCAGCCCCTCTCTGCCCAACACAGACTGGTGCATCATGGCACAGGTGACTCGTCCAGGACCTCACAGCAGAGCTGGGAACAGAGCTCTGGATGGCCATAACCTGGTTGTGGTTATGTCCACATGTCACTGTTGTAACACGGGTGTGTAGAACAACCACACGAGTCCAGGTCAGTAGAAAAGAAGCAAAGCCCCCCTTTAATGGCTTTTTCCCCAAGGTTTTTATATGTTAGTTCACAAAGTGAGCTAGATGGCATAAAGTAATTGGTGCTCTGGCCATCCACCCCTCAAGGGGGTTGGCCCAACTCTGGCACCTCCATTCCCAACTGGTTTTCTATTTGAAACCGTAACCATCTGGGAAAAACAAGTGCAGGTATGGATATTGATAAAAGCTGGTAACTTTGTTTTAGTTAACTTGCATGGGAAAGACAGAGTTCTCATAAAATGCTAGAGAGCTGAAGAAATTCACTGCTAAAGCTCTGTCAGCATCTGCATCCACAACCATCCCAGAAACTCATGAGGCTCAACAAGGCCAAGGACCCCTGTGGGGGCTGATAACACAGCAGAGTTTGGAGCCTGCCAGCCTCCACCACCCACCCCTAAGCTGATGGGAATCCTGCTTGGAGTGGCCAGTGCTCAGAACAGTCCCACATGCCCAGAACAAAGTTTCACCACTCTCCTCTTGGCCTCAACACCTGAGCCCCATGTTTGCAAATAAACATGTGATGTCCGTGGGCCTGGGGTGCACAAACAGGCTCAGGTTGGCCAAGTGTGGGCAAGGGCAGTCTCCTGAGGAAGGACTGTCAGTTTAAAAGATAAAAAAGCCCAGATGACACATCTGAGAGTATTTACTGCCTCCTTCAGTGTTTGATGCTTTCCTTGTTCCACGGTTCTTTCTTGCCCAGGTAGTTCCTGCTGTGTGTACCTGAGACTGCCCCCGTTCCACAGCGCCCTGTCCTGAAGAAACAGGCTCATGCACAGATTTTGGAGGCAAGAGAAGAGAGATGATCAGTGTTGGGGGAAAACTGAAACAGAACTCAAAGGTTTTGTAGAGATATTCCTGTTTGTATTTTGAGCTGGTTCATCTCAAAAGCAAATTCCATTCCTTTCTGGGGCTGCTGGTTGCAATGGCATGACTGCTCTGAGGTTTCAGAATACAGCTTTTTGAAGACACAATTTCTTTTTCAGAAAAGAATGAATCCAGAACACGTGAGATTTGTCAAGTTGTGTTTTCAGAGTGAGATGATCCACTTGTGGAGGTAGAAGTGCACCCAGGCTGGGAGCAGAGGCACACTGGCTGCCTGTCCCCCACTCAGATACACAACTTTCAGCACATGAGGTTAATTGTCAGTAAAGGAGAAAAAAACACCCTTGGAAACAGAGTGGATCCCTTTGATGAATAAAAACCTTGTACAGGAGAAAGTGAAATGTTGTTTAATGAGCCTGAAGCCCATTAAAGGAAGAAACCTGCTATTTACCTCTCTCTGTACTGTGAAATCTCTCTTAAACAAACACCTGCTAAAGGCATAAAGCTGCTAAGTATTAAATTGGCTGCACCTTATACCCAGACTACTATCAGTTATCTAAGGAAAACATTGCCTCCTTTTCAAAGCTTTTTGCTGGAGACTGAGGTAGACAAGAACTTTATTGTTGGCTCTGTATCACCAGTTTTATCCTGAGGTGTTAATGTCCACCTTTCCTATCTGAAAAGCTGAGATTTCCACAAAGCACCACAAGAAAAGGACTCCTTGCTGTGATTACCTCTGATAGCGAGACCACCCAGCCCAGGGGATGAAGTCTTCCTGGAAAACCTGTTCAGAGGTCAGAGATGGGAGTGTCTTGGGGGCAGGTTTGCAGAGCTCTCGTTGGTTGGGATATGCTCTGACACACGTTTGTGGCCTCTCCAGTTCAGTGTGAAAAAGTCAATAATTGGTGCAAAAGCTGGAGGGATTTCCTGATCCCGTGTTGGGGCTGGCAGAGAAAAAACACAGCAGAGGGTGGATATGCAGGAGAAGATCAGGTCTCTGCCCCTGATGGTGTGTGTGCTGCCCAAGGGCAATGGGGGGCTGTGGAGCATCCCACAGAGACTGGGAGCCCTGGGAGCAAGAGCTCAGTGCTGCTGGGTCACTGCCAGGCCCAGCTGTGACCCACCTGCGAGCACCTCAAGGGACCAGGACAAGATGTGTTGGACGGCAATGGGTCCATGCTCAAGAGAAAACTCAGGAGAATACAAGGATTTGTTGGGTTTCAGTTAAATTCTTCTTTTGCTGTGTTTTTGGCTTTTTTGTTGTGTATTCAGCCAAATCAAAATTATTTTTTTCATGTTTTATACCTCAGCCAAGACAATGAATTCAGAAAACTCTGATTATTTTCAGCTCACCAAAGGGTTTTGATGGAGAGCTGTGGCCTCGAGCTGAGGGATGCACAGGGAATCAGGGATCTGCCCCTCTCCAGGCAGCTCCTGTGAAATCCCCCTTTTTCACTGTGCCTCCCTCGTGTGACAAAGGACCTTCTCATCACTGCCCACCCAAACTCTGGGAAACACTGAGGAAACCCAGAGAGGCAGGAGCCTCTGCTCTGGAGATGCAGAGCCAGCCATGATCCCAAACCTCCCACCAGGACCTGGAGTAGGTCACAGGTTCTTCGGGACCAGTGGTGGCTTTCGCAGCTTCAGAGGTTCCAAATCAGAAATGTGGTGGCAAAACCATGACATGGATTGTAAATCCCCACTGTGTTTTCCCATGCCTGCCCCTGCTGCCGTCTGTGAGCACGGAAAGCACCACGACGCTTGGGCTGCATCGAGGAAAAGCCCACACCCACGGCCTGGTGACACAGCCAGGGTGGGAGTGTCACCCTTGGGAGGATATTGCTTCACTTGGAAGAGCCTCCACATGGGGAGGGTGTCACTTCAGAGCTTCTTAGGAAGCCAGGCTCTGGTTTTAGAGATAAAATACTCGGGGAAAAAAAAAAATCAGGAACCAGAACTTTAAATAGACACAGAATGTCTGAAGTGATGAAATCACAGCGAGAAACACAAAATCATCAGCTCTGACCAGTGCTCTTGCACCCTCAGTCTGAGTCAGGGGACCAGAATGACTTCATATGTCACAGCACGCCCAGAGCTCCGGCCACAGCGTTCTGTGGCTGCTCTGCTGTGACTCACTGCTGGTGACACAGGGAAAGCTCTGCCATGCCCAGGGACATCTCCAAGGACAGACCTTGGAGAGCAGCCCCGGAGAGGCTTTGTTGTGTGTGCCCAGCACAGAGAGCAGCACTGAACAGGGAACAGGAAACTCCAGAGTTACACACTGGGCACTGCAGGGTTTGGAAAATATAAAATTTAAACCCTAAGGCATCACTGGCTGTGACCCGGCAGAGTGACCACCTCCCATCAGGATGGCTTCAGTGGCAGAGATCTGCTGGACTGAGACAAGATTTTCTCCATCCTCTGGTCATGAGAATTCCCTTTCCTGTCCCCAGCAGTGTTCCCACAGCCTGGTGTCCTCTGTGTCCCCTGGCAGAGCACAGGCAGGAGACACCAGGTGACACACACCCACCCCAAGGTCATGGCCCCACGGGGCTCTGCTTGTCCCTTCTGCCCTGAAGAGAAGTCAGCAAGGTCTGAGGACAGGCTGGGACTGAGAGGGGACCTGGGACAAAAGTGACACACCAGGGCAGTCAGTGAGCACTGAATGATGAAGGTTTGGGGTAACACTGCTCAGATGACCTGGGGATGTCAGGTCACCACGTGTCCTCACAGGATACCCAACCGCGTGTATCAGGTGGGGTCACTCTGCAGGGACTTGGGCTGGACAAGCTCACATGAGCAGGAGCACTGGGCTTTGGGTGGTTTGAAATGTTTCCTTTAGCCAATCAGGAGTAAATTTGGCTGAATTTCAACAATCAGATGTTGGTATGACCATGGCTTATTTTAAAAATTCGATTTTTAGGTCCTTTTGGTGCCTAAGAAGGGCTTGAAAGCCTGAACACCTCATCACAAAATCAAGTGTGAAGTAAAAGTTGTTGGAACCCTGCCTTATCAGGAACAATCTGAGCTGAGTGCTGGCTTTCAGCCTGGGTACTGGTAACACCTTATGGGTGTGGGAAAAATAGTGTGGACTGAAAATAAAATCCATTATGAGAATGCATTCAGCAGACTACAAAATCAATGGAGATGGAGCAGCCACGAGGATAAGGACAAAGACCTGAAACGGCTGAAATACATCTGAAGGAAATGTACAGGCTGCAGATGTCCCAGGCCCTTCACTGGGTTGAAAGGATCAGCTTGTCCCCTGCAGTCTGCAGGGATTAACAGAGCTCCAAGGAATTCCCTGACTGTTTTGTTAATAGCCAGAAAGATAGTGGGAGACACTTTCTCAGCAAGCTGAGATGACACCCAAGTGTTTGCTCCACCCCCAGGAGAAGGAGGGTGTTAAACTGCGATCAGAAAAAAACCCCAAAGTTTAACTGATTGCTTAGAAACTTCAAAGTTAAACATCTCCAATAACCTGAAACCAAGGGTCTGGAAGGGGTGCTCCCACGGGATGATGATATTTTTAATAAATTTAGGAATGCCATGAAATATTTACCAGGCTGGGAGAAAACAAATGCTGTAGCAGCCTCCACATAGGAGCAGCGGGGAGGCACGGGGTAATTAGGGAGCTGTTACCCTGCTGTAAACACCTGGGAAGCTCAAGGAACGGCTGTCACATACTCAGATGCTGCGGAGGGGGTCACATCCCATTGTTAAAAACAGCTGGTAAATGGCGGGGGGGTTCCAAAAGAATGCAGGAAGGTCTAGAAAACCTGCCCCGTGGTGGAAAAGGTGAGAGGGTCGGGGTGTTTGATTTATCTGTGATCAGGCTGAAGGGTGAACCGAGGGTGCTGGGAAGTGAGAGAAAGCCAGATCTGCCTGTGAGCCGATGCTGGAAAAACTCAAAATGGAAATAAGTTGCAATTAAGGAACATTTGCTCAGGCAGGGGCACTTGATTTTGGCATGGAATACATTTTCCAGCAGGTGATATCTGTATATAAGGACTGCAGGGCTTGAAAAAGCGTTTCTGATGCATTTGGCTCAGGGAAAGAAGTGGAGGAATCTGTGAGCTGATTTTCAGGCAGTCACACAAGGAACTGGAGTCATCTCTGCTGGTCTCACTGTCTGTGAAGGTCTTCCAGAAATGTCCTCCACTCAGCAGATCTTCAGCAGATTCACTGCAACATTTGGGAAATGAGTGTTTATCCTCCATATCTTCATAAAGCACTATCTATGAAAATAAAGGTAATTCAATCTTACTCAAAGAATTATCCCTCTAAACACTACAGAATGCAGAGAAAATAAACGGTCTGAAATTAGCTGATTACACAATACATTTCACAGAAAAATAAATAATTTACGCTGACAAGAAACTGGAGAAATTCCCTAAATCAGGCAGAAACCACTAACTATGAAAGCAAAAATGAATCCTGCTGAAATGGTAATGTTTTTTTGGAGCATGTTTAGTCAGTTTGGCTGTGGTGTCCACAGTGGCACCAGCTGCTTGCAGGGAAGGGGGCAAGGGTTGGTCTTGGCTCCAGGTTGTGTTTTCTGGCCTCTTAGCACATCAAAGTGCTCATTGCTCTGCTTTAGGTAAACTGGGAAACACTGACTCCCAAAGCCCCAGATTTCTGGTTGGGAATGTCTTTGTTTGGGGACAGCTTTGCAGTTCACCCCTGGACCTGGGGCTTGCAGAGCTGCAGGCACAGGGAGAGCAGTGCCCGGGCAGCTCTGGCCCCTCTGCAGCCACCTGGGTCACCTGTCCTGACTGGGGACACTGGGACTCCCCCAGGTGCTGGGAAGGAGCTGTTGTTCTCAGCAGTGATGCTGATTGACAGCTGTCCATCGTGGAGCCCTGGAAACATCTGGAACATTCTCTGTTCAAAGGAAACATAGAAAGTTTCAGCCGGTTTCAGACTGAAACCAAATTTCAACTTCCCCGAGTGCTCATTTTCTTGGAAATCACGCTTTCCAACCGAGTTTCAATTCCTTTTCTTTGGAGACATCCAAAACTTCGTCTCACGGGGCTCAGCTCACAGGATTCTCCCTGTGGCTGGAGCCAACCACAGACAGACCTGGCTGTGCTGGAACCGGGATCGCTGGGATCCCCAGCAGGTGGAATTCAGAGATACGCCTGGGCTCCTACAAACAAGAAACAAAACATTTGCATAAAATCCACTTCCCCTCCACCTGGGTTATTGCTTCCCCGGGTAATGAAACACTGGCCTATTTCCATAACAATCAAAACGCCTGAAGAAATGGCCCAGAAGTGCTCAGGACTTGAGCACTTGTGACAGCACTGATAGGATCAGGAGTACACAGAAACCCTCGAGGCTCTGGGAAGAGAAGAAATGGAGCTTTTCTTTGTATATTTATTTCTGTTACTCCTAATACCTTTGCTGCATTTCTCCACCGTGAGGACAAAGCTGTTGATGGTATTAAATCTTAAAAATTTAATCTTAAAATTTTAAAAAAGAACACTTGAATGCTACTCATTACATACTCGTGCAAAAAGAATGCAAAATCAGGGGGCATTTGAACTGCATGGACTCCCCTCTGATGTTATTAAAGCTCCAGGCTAAAATTATTTTCAAGGTCACATGAGAAAATACATAACAAGAGAAGACGAGCTCAGGTTAAATTCATTTTTGCTGGGGGTACACTGCGGAGTAACTGCAGAGTAGCTGCTGCAATCTCTGCTTTTTGGAATAGTTACTTTATTTTCTATTGTACCATTTGATGAGTTACCCCATCAGAGGTGCAGGCACGCTCAGTTGTGAGCCCCGGGGGTGGGCTCCAGCGCTGCCCTCGCTGCCCCGGTGCCTCTGCCAGCAGCACATTCCCCTGCCTGGGCTGCAGCTGGCTCCCAAACGGAGCTGCAATTTTCTCTTCTTGTTTCTTGCGTCCTTCCCCGGCCCTGCAGCTGGACACTCTCGGGTGCTACGTCAGGGAAAGGAGAGCCAAATTAGCATTTCCAGAAGTGCAAAATAATGTCAGCGAGAGAACAGTTGTGTTCAAGGGGAAAAACTGAACCACGGGAGCAGCAAGACAGGACAGGACGTGGTTTCAACTCAGCCGTCTGCACAACGTGAACTTCTGCTTTCCAAGAAGCAGGAAAATGACCCTTTGCTGCATCTCCACAGAGGCATCATGCTGATGTTTCACCTCCTGAAGACCCTGCTTCTCTGCTCCTGAGCTGTCCCTGTTCCAAAAGCGTGAGGAATTGAGTATGAGAGGATCCATAGGGATCCACTTTGCTGGAGCTGCTGCACAGACATCCCTGGCAGCCTCACCTGCACTGACCAGCATGGCACTGACCAGTGTGGCACTGACCAGCATGGCACTGACCAGCGTGGCACTGACCAGTGCGGCACTGACCACCGTGGCACTGACCAGCGTGGCACTGACCAGCGTGGCACTGACCAGTGTGGCACTGACCACTGTGGCACTGACCAGCGTGGCACTGACCAGCACATACTCACTGCACACAACCATTGCACCTGGACCAGCTCTGCAGAGCAGGGACATGCAGCACTGCAGATGAGGGGGAACTCTGCTCCCTGGGGCAGGGGACACCCAGCTGGTGAGCAGGGAAAGGACAAGATAGTCCTAAACATCTGACTCTGATGCTGACTCTGATCCTACTGGTCAGAGTCCTCCATTCCTGCCCATGATGGAGGGGGTGGAACCAGGTGGTCTTTAAGATCCATTCTGTGATTCTGTGGTTTTCCTGCTCTTACACCGTGCTCTGACCATGCATTTTGAAGCTGTGTTTGGGCCTGAGCATGTGGAGATGTTGGGGACCAGGATGCTATTGTGTGGCAGGTGGCAGAAACATCTCAAACACCAGGTCTGGTCACTGAAGACTTAAAGCCAGCACCCATCTCAGATGAGCTTAGCCTCTGGAGCCTGTGCCAGCTCTGAGCCTGTCATCTGGGCTTTCTCCTAAACCAGCACCCTCTGAAAGCAATTTGCCCATCCTGTAAGAGGAGCTCTGAAGAGCTTGGGTGTGATCCAGAGTTGTGTTTTCTTCATTCCTGTGCCAGCCATGTCCTTGGCTGCAAAACTCTGAACGCATCTCTTGCCTTTCCCAGCACACAGAAGTGTCAGACACAAGCACTGCCAATGTTTAAACTCCTCAGGGACATGTGAACGAGGTTCACAGGGTTGTTTATGCTGGATGGGACCACAGGAAGCTTTCATGAAAGGCAGCAGGAGTATAACAAAACTTCTGGGCACCTCCGGCTTTCCAGGGTTCAGGTCTCCAGATACTGAGTGTGCCTGGGGCTACCAGGTAATGGGTGGGAAGAAGTGATAGTGAAGCTTTCAAAATCCTTAAATATCACAGTCAAAACAAGTTAGGTGTGAGCTAGAGGGGAGTTTTACCAGCATAGCCAAGCCTCAAACACTGTTAGTGAAAAGACAGCTTATGCACAGTTCAGTAATTCCATGTCCCACTTCCAGCATCAAACTTTCACTGCTCACCCTGGTCCTTTGGGTTTAAGGGTGGGTGGAGGAGAAAATACCTAGTTCAGTGCCTTGTAGATTGGCTGGAAGGAAGAACAAATAGAAACAAAAAGCATCTGATTTTGGATGGACAATCTGATGGGCACAGCTTCAGCTCATGGCTCCAGTCTCTGGAGAGAAAACCTGCCACTGGTCTGCAAACTGGGAATGCCAGGGCTGGGCAGGATCATGGGATGCACAGATTTCCTTAGGAAAAAGTGACTGAAGTAGATAAGGAGGCACCCTCAGCACATTCCCTGCAAGCCAGGTAGGACACGTTGATCTGCATTTTCCTGCGGGAAAACGAATGCATTTGGCAAAACTCGGGTGTGTTCTGCATCTGGCAATGTGGGGTTATGCAACCGAGCCCCACTCCAGAGCACTTCAGTAGAAGATTTCTGAATAAATACATCAGGACTAATGTTTATTTATCAGAGACAATCCTCCTGTGAGATGGGCACATCCCATCTAATGCCGGCCCCTTGTACAGGACCCTCCTCTGGTCCGTGTCGCTCCGGGCACAAGGAAGGGCCCTCAGACAGCCCTGGCTGCACATCCTCAAAGCAGCTCAATTTCCCCTGCCTCGTCCCTTTCCTTCCTACCAACTAATGAATTTAGGAAATTTAAGGCATTTACGGCTTGGGATCTCTTGTTTGTGGCGATGCAAATGAACCGCTGCCGGAGCTTGTCGGGCGCTGGGACACACAAAGCTTTGTGATGTGCCGATTGCTCTCAGCAGGCGCAGCCTCCCGCCGGGAGCCCGCCTGAGCTGCCACCTTCCCCAGGGCTCTTTTCCCAGGCAGCTGGAGGGTGTGGTGCTGCCAACATTTTTTGTAGTGGCAAAGCCAGTTTGAGACATTCCTGCCCCCGCCCCCTTGGGCTGTGTCCGTGCAGCTGTCTGGGGAGCTGTGTGGCAATTGGGGTGCCTCACACGGGCACACGCAGGCAATAATTGGGAGCAGGTCTTTGTTCACACCTACTGATGCCAGCAGGGTGGTCGGAAGGAGCCCTGTGCAGCAGAGAGGACACCAAACTCCAGCGGGGGTGGGAGATCTCTGCTTTTTGTTGGCAAAGCTTAGGCACATCCTGCTGGAGAACTGGGAAAGGGGCTCGAAATCAAGATGCAACCAAAGAGTTGGGTGTCGCATGCGGGTGTCAAAAGGAGAAGCAGCTGGGATCTGCACAGAGCACTGGGTTAAAAAGCAACTTGGTTTCTCCAGGCACCAAGAAAATGGTGCCAGGGGTTTTGAAATTAGCAGTGAAGATAAAAAGAGAAAGATGAGTGAATATGAGAGAATCCTGCAAGCATGAAATGAGCCTCTTCAAATGGGTTTTCACACGGAAACAGTGAAAAAGTGAGTGTAACCAACAGGTTTGTCAATGAGCTTTGAGCTCAGCTGCCCACTGGCTGGTTAATGCTTGGCAGAAATGAGCACTTTGGCAGCAAAGAATCCTGTTTGATTTCAGGGGAAGGCTGTGATTCCTGTTCCTTGCACTTTGTTTCTGTTGAATATTGCCACTCTGGATTGCAGATGTAGACAAAAAGGAGGATGCACAGGATGTGCTCCCAGGACACAGCCCCAGAGCAGGGACCAGCAGCTGTTTCTTGTTGGCTAAAGCTCCAAATGCCAAAGCTCTGCCAAGCCAGCCCTAGCTCAGCTCTGGGGATGCCCCCCATTCATAAGGAATGCTGGTTTATCACAAACTCAACCCACTTGAAACCATAAAAATTTTAGCTCAGAGTTGGATCTGAACAAGTTGTTCTCAGTTTTGTTCCAGACAGACCCAGGGGAAGGACTTCCTAAATGAACACTGTGGTCGTTGGTGTGTGCCCTGCTGTCTGTAGGGCACAATTTAGCTTTCTGAGTGTTCCAGGATGTGCTGAGAGCTTGGCACCTATCCTCACACCGCATCACACACGATTTTGCACCTGAAAATTAATTTGAATGCGCATTTTGTTTCACCCCTTGATAGGAACCGAACGTTTTGCAGCTCAGGTCTTTGAGGCAGAAAGATAATGACAATTTTTGGATCATATATTTAGTTGAAATTATTTATAAATTTTGTGACTGTCAATCTGCCCAGCAATGCTGAAATTTAAGGGAATTGTCCTAGTTCTTCCCCTTACAGGAAACTCCTGAGGATTGTCCTTATGAGAGGCATCTCAAATACTCTTTTTTGCCTTCTTCAAGGAGGTTTCTCAGATATATTTTACAGTGTTCTTTCCTGGAGATTTTCAAAACTCAGCCCTGAGGAACTGAGGGCTCTGAACAACTTGAAGTGAGCCCTGCTTGAAGCAGAAAGTTGACCAGAGACTTCCAGGCACCCCTCTGAACTGAAATAACTAATGGCTTATGAAATCTGCTCATCAAGAGCTTTCTCCTAGGGGAGAACTTGAATGGCTTCATCTTGGACTGAGCTTCACCCTTCCCCGTGAAATGAGGAATCCAGTCTTTCTTCCTTGCTTCACCTTGTCCTCCTCTCCAAGTGTCACTGAGCATGAGGGACTCAGGCCAGTGACAGAGACTCCAAAAGCCTGACCTGCTCTGGCAGCTCCCATGTGAAGACAGACAAACCAAAGTGCTGCACAACACAGCACCCTGGTGTGTTCTCCCTACCCCTCCTTACACTTCCCTCGCACATGGAACCCGGGGGATGCACTGAGGCAAAGCCAAGTGCTGGCAAAATCATTTCCCCAAACTGAAAATGCCTGGGGTGTGAGGTCTTTCACTGGTGCCCACCAGTGTGACCCAGCTAACACGATCCCAGTGTGGCAGCAGAGCCCTCTCCAGTGAAGAGAAGGAATTATGTGAGACACCAGCAAGAGCAGATCTGCTCAGTGGAACATGAACTCTTACGGGAGCTGAGGCACGGGAGCGCTGCAGTTGTAGTGATGGGAAAAGAAAGCCTTTCCTGGGAGCAGGTGCTGCAGGGGCTTGGCCTATTTGCTGGTCAGATGGAGCCTGCAAGGCACTGCAGTTGTCTGGGGAACATGATGGAGTCTGGAAGAGGTGAGGCCACATCTCAGTTGATAACCACAAGTTTCTCTGGTGGGTTGTGCAGCACCAGAGCCTCACCAGTGGAATTTTTGTGCCCACCTGCCTCAGCAGGACTGCATCAAAGATTGGGATAAAGTGGCAACTGACAGCAGCAAGGTGCTGTCCCTGGGAGCTCCTGTCTAATCCAGACAGCCACCTCAGAGAGCTGCCTGCTGTTCCCACAGGTCCCCTGCACTCAGACTTCCCCAGCGTGTGCTCAGGTTGGTTGAACCCGTTTAACAGAACCTCCCAGCAGTCGGTGTTGGGACATGCAGGTGCATCAGGCTGATAACTCCAACCATTCCCACCGGGCAATGAGCCCTGAATGGGCTGCTGGGTGCAACCAGCAGGTCCCAGCCAGGCTGTGGAATCTGGCACGGGCGGTGCTGCAGCTCTGCAGGCCTGGGCACACTGGGACTCAGGGGAGATCCATTTTCTTAGGGGTGACCTTCTCAGCATGGAAATATGAATGGGAAAGCACCCATGGGGTTTGATTGGCAGCCTGGAAGTAGCCAAAATCATCAGTGCAATGCTGCACGGGCTGCTGGAGGAATGAAAACTCCAGAGGAATTGGTTTTGCATGTCTCACCAGATCTGGATGTGAGTAACCCTAGGAATGTGTTTTTCCACCCATTAGATGTGCTCTGCTACCCTGCTCTTGATGTTGGTATCTCTTGGAGCCAGGCTGAGCAGACGTGCCTGCACTTGTTTCACCAGGATCCTCCTGGGGCTTTGGCTGAGCTGAGCCCTCCCAAGGCAGGGATCCCTGCCAGCTTTTCGCCTGAGAAGACACCTTGCCCACCTTCAGCAGGGATGAGCAGAGCACCGGGGTTTGCAGCAGGAAAGAGCTGCCAAGGATGAGTTTCTATCTCCTGCCCTGGAGGGAGCGGGAAGGGATGAGGCAGGGAACAGCTCTCCAAACAAGTTTGTACACACATGAATTCCCAATGTGCTGCCTAGAAGAGGCTTTGTAGCTACGGTGTGGAAGAGCCTGGAGAGTCTTGTGAGGATCACAGCCCTGCCCTGCGGGGAGGATGGGGCAGGCAAGCACAAGGCTCTCTCCGCTGGCATTTGGCTACCCCAGCCCAAGCCCTGCAGATGGGTTTGGGAGCAGCACAGCCACGCCGTGCTGTGAGGACACAGAACAGCTCCAGCTCGGTGAGTTGGTGTCTCCTGTACTTACCTGGCCCTGCAGGAAATTCCTAATGAAGTGCCAATAAAGCTGCCAGGTGTCAGTGACTGTTTTGGATGCATCAAGCAAAGCAGGGGGTGATTTCAGATTGCAAACATTTTATGGTTCCATATCTGAAGAGCAAACCACACTCTTCTGCCAAGAGAGAGACAGCAGGTTTTACCAGCACCAAGAATAAAGAAAATGTCAGTAATGACCATGGTTAGGCCCCAGGGAAATGCTGCTTTCAGATATGCTGCTTGCTTCTGGATTGTTCTGAGAAAACTTGGGGGAGTGCTAGACACCTCACCAGAAATCAGAGTCCATCTCAGGGCATGACTTCTCTGAAGCATCTCCCCTCTCCCTGACCAAGCCATGCTACTTCAACTACAGCTGTGAGCAGAGAGACCACATCTAAAGGCTGGGGAATAATCAGGTACCAAAGCAAATACTACCATTGAAAAATCTCCCTGGAGAAGGGAGACACAGAGGATCACTGACTGTGCTCACCTTCCACAGCAGTTAAATTCACATTTGGCATCACCCTGAGGACCAGAGAGTGGACAATCAGCCTTGCTGGGCAGCAGCACCCACCCTGACACCACCTCCTTCCACTGCCCTCACTCAGAGGCTGCCCTGTTCTGTACCCTGACAGGGAACACCTGCACATGGCACTCCAAGGACAAGCTTGCTTCTCACCTCCAATGGGACCCCAGACAAGATGGGTTTATTTGTTGTCATGTCTCCATCACCTGCTCTGCTGCAGAATTGTCCTGGTCCACACCCTCCAGCAATCCTCCCCTTCCTCAGGACCTTTGGTCTTTCCAGCTGACTTGCTGGCTGCTGGGAATCTCACCAGCTCCCAGCCCTCCCAGCCTTATGCCTGCCAGAAACTGCTCCTTGGGAACCCCCATCCTGTTAGTGACATTTAAAATGGCACACAAATGCATTCAAGTGATGAGTTTACTGGGTAATCAGACACAACTGATGAAAGCAAACAGAGGCTCTGAAGGTCCCAGCCACGAGATCAGCTCCTGTCCCTCTGCCAAAGCTGTCCAGGGCAGTAATGCAGGGGCTGCCCAGTCTGACCATGATGCTCCCTCCACTCTGAACTGAGTCTTGCTCTGCCTGGAAACAAATCTGCAAAAAGCCCCTTGACCACTGGATCAGTCCCTGGCCTGGTTCCACAGGAGCCAGGGGACCCAGCCAGTGGCCAGGGAGACACAGGGACCCTGGGGCTGTTGATGTGCCACAGCCTTGGCCACAGCTTCTCCCTGCCTTTTCTTCAAGTTAGGATCTCTTGCTCTGTGTCGTGATTTCTGAGCCTCCTCCTTTTCTACCTGGCAGTCTGGAGCACCTCAATTTCCTCTCCCCTCGTTTTGAGAGCACCACCAGATAGTACCAAATACCAGCATTTCTAATACACTTCCCTGCTTTGTTCCCCACCCCCACAGTGCCTCGTGGATTTTCCAAGCTTTATCAGCACTTTGTAGATCACACAATTAGAGAAATGGTGACTGTGCAGCCTCTGTGTGTTGTCACATGCTGGTAGCTCCATTCACCCCTGGAGAAGAAAACTGATATCAGGCACCATAGAATCATAGAACATTCTCAGGTGGAAGGGACTCACAAGGAACACAGAATTTCTGGTCCTGCACAGAAAGACCCCAACAATCCCACTCTGGGCATCCCTGACAGCACTGTCCAAGGTTGGACAGGGCTTGGAGCAGCCTGGGACAGTGGGAGGTGTCCCTGCCCATGGCAGGGGTGGCACTGGATGGGCTCTGAGGTCCCTCCAACCCAAACCATTCCATGATCCTGTAACTGAGATTGGCAAAGTCACAGGATCACTGAATATCCTGAGTGGAAAGGGGCCCACAGGGATCACCCAGCCCAGCTCCTGGCCCTGCCCAGACACCCCAAATCCCACCCTGGGCATCCCTGGCAGCGCTGCCCAAACGCTCCTGGAGCTCTGGCAGCCTCAGGGCCGTGCCCATTCCCTGGGGAGCCTGGGCAGTGCCCAGCACCCTCTGGGGGAAGAACCTTTTCCTAATATTCAGTCTAAAGCCCTCACAATGAGGCAGATGAGCATCCTATGGCCCCCTGTTTCCTAAAGGAGTGGGAGAGCCCAGGTGCCATCCTGGGCTTCCCTGCCAGCACCAATTCCCCGTCCCAGCCCTGGGTCTGTGAGGGCTCCTTTGCTCTGTTCTCCAGGGCAGGAACGCTGCTCCCGTGGCTGCAGTGCCTGAGCACAGCAGGGCCCTGTGCTGCCCCAGGACTTGGTGACCAGCAGTGACAGGAGGGGCGGATTAAGGCACCCCAATAAAGAGGAAATGGGTGCAGCCATCCCTTCAGCTGATCCAGCTCCATTTGCAGCCCAGGAGGAATCAGCACGACTGGAAACTCAGTGCTGCTCCCGTGGGACTGGCTCCAGCACCAATGGCTGCTGCCAGATGAATTTTGCTCAGGAGTGTGATCTGCTCGAGCTGCCCTGTCCAGGGGCATTTGTTCTGCTGACACGTAGCCCTGGCAGGGGGATGTTCATGAGCAGCTTCTGGCACAAAGGAGTGCTCCCATTCTTCCCACACTGGTGCAGAGCAGAGTGAATCCTCTTTGATCAATGCAAAATCCAGTGTGAAACAGGAGTACCCAGCCCAGGCCATTTAATTCTCCAAGATACAAGCAGGCTCGTAATCTTCATCAGCATTGCTTCCTGCTTGAAATGCTTTTCATTAGCTGCTCATTCAGTGAACACAACAACTTGTGCTGCCTCAGCAAAACACATGCCACACTTCTTGCTCAGCAGCAGAAGGCAAACATTTTATTGCATTTTAATCACTGGCAGTTTCAGCAGTTGCTTCCTGCTCTCTGTGTTTCTTCCACACATCCTACTGAGAAGCCTCTATAAACTTTGATTGCTTGGCCAAAGCAATCCAGGACCTCCTCAGCCTCCAAGTCTTGGGGAAGCTGAAAGTTGAAAGCTTGGAAATCTCAGTGGCCTTTTGATCTTGTCGTGGAAGGAGTGAGACAGGCTGAGCACAGCTGATGGGCTGCAGAGCTTGGCTGCCCTGCCGAGACCTTTGCCGTGGCACCAGTCCTGCTGGAAAATTTCATGTAAAATTTTTATTCTGAAAATAATGATTTCATGGGGCTGAAATGTTTCAGGGTAACATTTCAGCGACCAAGAAAAAAAAAAAGAAGATTGTTTGAACTGCAAAATTAGAAAACCCACTGATGGTGTGCCCTCTCCCATCCCAGCCACTGAGGAAGCAGAAATGCTCCCTGGCAGCAGTGCAGCCCAGGTCAGGAGAAGGTTGGGGCTCACAGCCGACTGTCAGAACACGGCTCAGGCTTATTCTGACCCTGCAGTTTCAAGCCAAGAAATGTTGAGTGACCAAAGAAAGGCTGGTGGGCCCACCCTGGCTGACCGGGTCCAGCCCAGTGATTGGGATCTGTCAGCTGCTCAGTGTCCCCACAGCTCCGTGGGTGATGCCCAGGGCCAGGCTCTTTGAAGTGTTCCCCTGCAGGTCTCTCCTTTCCCCCGGGCAGACCCTGCCCTGTGACCCGCTGCTCCTCTCCCAGCATCAGCTCTCCCGTGTCTGAGTCACACTGAGCATTCCAAAGAAAAATTTGGTGCCTCATTTCTTCATTTTTCCTGTATCTGGGGATTTTCCAGCCTCACATCCACACCCTTCATGCTGTTGTAGTGCAGCTCGTTCTCCTCACTCGTTCTCCTTGCTTGGGCCTGGTCCTTGATGTGCTGTAATTTGCTCACAGCCCCCACATTAAGGTGAAAGCCCCTTTGTGCCAGTGGCAAGGTGGGCAGGAGAAGGGACAGGGAGTGTGTGTCAGAGCCCCCGCCCAGCCCCAGGATGGGACCCAGCACTGCCTGCGGCACGGGCAGTGGGACCAGCAGCATCCCACCAGCACCATCAGCCTTTTTCCTGCTCGGGCACTGCACTGAGTGTCAGCAAAAAAAACCCCAAACCCACTGAACCCCATTTACCCCGTGGAAAGGAATGAGAGGATCAGGGCCAGGTTGTGGCCATCAGCTGTGCCTCAGCCTGGGCATTTCCCTAAAGAAGGGGGTAAACTGGGCACAGAAACCCCAGGGGAGGAAGAACAAAGGGGGGATCCCTTCCCTCCCCTCCCTTCCCCTCCCTCGGCATTATCCGGGGTCCAGCTCTGCCTCGAGTAATCCGATCCCCGATCCCTGCAGAGCCCAGCTCCGGGGCAGGCCTGGGTTCATTTCCCCGCAGCCTCCCGGGACTCCCCAGGCGGCCCTTTCAGGAGGGGCTTTCGCTGGCTCTGCACAATAATGCGGCATTCACGGACCCCCAGAGCTCCACGGACCCCCAAAGCTCCACGGACCCCCAGAGCTCCACGGACCCCCAGAGCTCCGGGTTTTCTCCTCCGGCCCTGACTCCCCTGACCCGCGAGGTCTGCAGCTGCTCCGGGAGAGTCACTCACTGGAACTGTGCAAATGCAGTTTATTTTCTCCCCTGCACAAATTTTGCCACATTTTCCTCCTCCCCCACTGCACCCTCAAGGTCGAGGGATCTGATGAAAGGGAGCAGGGAGGGAGAGAAGCCCAGAGAGATGAAAACTGATCCGTGCTCCAGCTCCAGCTCCAGCCTGTTCCCTCGGCCCGGCCTGGCTCCCTTCCCGCTGCCCCAGGACCTTCACACCTCACACCCGGGACACACTTTGGAGCTGGTTCTGAAAGGAATTGTACACTCAGGTAGTCTGAGAACCGGCTGAGTGTGGAGAGTGGATGGGAAAGCTCCTTGGGGGAGGGATTGTGTAACCCTGGCACGCTGCAGAGCTCCCGCTGGCAGGTGATGAGAAACGGGGCAGAAAGCAGCCTTTGAAACGCCCAGCTGGACACAGAAGGGCTGCACTGAAGCCCTGACTCCCCCTCACCCCACTCATAACCTGATGGCTGCTTCTCCCCCCAGGAGGAGATACCCAGGGATTTACCAGCAGCCAGAGTCCTGCAGCTGTAGCAGGGATTTAAATGTGACTGGCACTGCTCCTGGCCCCGAGGCCACTGACACTGAGCACTGTTAAACTTTCTTATCCCCCGAGCTGGGATGGATGCAATCATATCAAGGTGCCCTTAAACTTTTTTTTTTTTTTTTCAGGAATTGTTTCTAAAGCCCAAAATCACGTGCCTGGGAACTCTGAGACTGCAGTCACAGTGAGACCTGGGAATGTTCTTGATGGCCACGGAGACCTTCCAGCCCAAGCCCCTGAGCCCAGCCCTCTGTCAGCCCCAGACTGGGGGGGCTGGAGCAGGGTGTGCAGGAGAGGCAGCTGCAGGGGGAAGCAGTGCCTTGCACAGCCTTCCCCAAATGGCACGGGGCAGCTGTAGCACCCAGATGGGTGCAGTTTGTGCCACTTTGCCCAGTCCTGGAGCTCCTGCTGTCCTGAACTGGCAGGTGCAGTGCACTCCCAGGCCTGGCAGAGACCTGCAGCCCTTCCCTGCAGCACCTTGCTCCCAGCCCAGCCTCCTCAGGGAGCACAGCTGCTCTCCCACACCCATCTGCAGTCCCTGGGTTAGGGTTGCTGCTAATGGAGGGTTAGGCTGTGGTACAGCCCTGCCTGGCCTAGTGAGAGGGCTGTGGCAGTGTGATGGGAATAAACACACGGCAGAAAACACTTACTTTGCTGAAATTCCTTGGGCGAGCAACCCAGCTTGTACTGCGACTGAAAAGGAGCTGAGAGCAGGGGCATGGGCTGTCCCCTGAACCAGAGTTTGGACAGCAAAGGGCTTCCCATCACTGCTCCTCAGCCCAGGCCAGCGTGGGCAGGGGCAGACAGGTCCCTCAGCTCTGCCTGCTTGGGAGGCAGGAGCAGCATGGGGGAAGGGATGAGGTGAGGACACCTTCAGCATCAAAGTCACTGGCGAGGCTGCACATGCCCCTGAAAGTCCTTGCTGTTGTTTGAAGCTCTCCTCAGCACCAGTGGGATTTTCCTGCCTTGTTTCCTAAAATTCCCACCATGGTTTTCAGTGCTAGCCAGGTGGAAGGGCAGTTCCTGTGGCCAATACAGGACAGTGGGACTTGGGAAGCTTCAGGAACTCCAGATTCACTGTTCTTCCCACTGCTGATGGCAATGGCATTATGGTCTGCAGCAAGGTCATTTGAAGGTTATTTCCTGTCCCACTGTAACCCTGAGGAGCTCTTGGCCTGCCAGTGACTGCTCTGCATGAAGGGCTTGGCACACCCAGCTCCCACCCCTGCAATAAACAGACCCAGAGAAAGCTCTGCCCTTCCAGACATGCTGCTTCCCAAGGCAAAGCACCTGAGAGGAGAGTCTTCAAAGGCAGAGCTCTCTCTTCCCAAAGAAAACTTTCCCTGATGCCCTGTGCCCATGCAGGATGGCTGAGCTCCCCAGAGGCAAACCAGGGATCTTTCAAAGTTCAGAGCAGGTCCCTTGGTTCATCTCCCACCTCTCTTTATGTCTTTATCAGCCTGCCAGGAGCATCCACAACCTAAGTTTCTCCCGCAGTTCTCCAGGCTCCCCTTTTCTCAGGGGTGCCCTGGGCAGCTCTCTCCCCTTCTCCCTTGTTTTTCCCACTTGCATCCATGTTTTCCAATGTACCAAACACGAGTGTTCTGCACTAGGGCCACATTCCTGGGCCTGACTGCTCAGATGAGCCACTCGACACGCTGGGAGGGTGCCAAAGTGCTCTCTGAAAACTGCTGGGCTGTTTTTCAGCAAACGTCCTGTCAGTGGCTGGATTGTTTGAATATCCAGGGAAGCCAAGTGCAAACTGCAGATTGGTCAGGCGAGTTCCCAAGAAACAATTTTATCAAAACTTTTGGCAGAGCAAGTGCCTGGTTTGACTGAGCCTTTTCAGGGGTGGGCATGGAGAGCAGGGATTCAAGCAGCACTTTTGTTTGAGCAGAGTCAGCAGCTTGGCTTCACTCCTCACTCCCAGGGTGTGCTCCAGGCACAGGCTGCAGGCACAACCATCTTCATCAGGAGTGTGTAATTGAATTTTCAGTGGGCCAGGAGGCTGGTGTGCAGGGTGCAGGAGACACCCATTCAGATACTGAGCTGTGTCTTTCCAAGGTAACAAATCAACCACAGGTCTGTCTTCAGCGATGTGGTCCCAAATCACATCTTCTCAAGTGTGATTTGAGTTGCTCCAGGTTTCATGCTGTTCATAAACCAAATACTGGGGGAGGGTCTGTGGTTGGTTTTTTCCATTTCACAAACCAAGCTTCCATTTCCCAAAAAGCAGGGAGCACAAGTTTAAGCCTCCTGAGAATACCTTCTCATTTCTGGTTTGGGTTTTCAGTGAGACATCATCAAATACTCGGTGGAGCAACATATTCCAGAGTGGCCATCACACTCTGCCCTGAGAGGGATCTCCAGCTCAAGCTGCAGGATCAGGTCCTGCACAGCAGCAGCACTCCAAGAGTCACACCAGGCACATGGTGTGATTTTTGGGGTGTCCTGTGCAGGGCTGGGAGTTTGCCTTCAGTGCTCCTGGTGGGTCCCTTCCAGCCCAGGGCGTTCTGGGCTTTAGGATGAGCAGCAGTGTGGGGCATCCCGGCACCCGGCATGGGAAAAGCCACACTGCTCCCTGGCTGTTTGATCTTCTATTGTTAGCAGCAGTAATCCTGTGCTGCAGGAGCTATGAGGGATTAGGAGGGAAGAGCATTCTCGCTGGGTTGTGGGGAATGCACAGTAAATTTCCACCGGCTGGCACAGCACTGAGGTGAGGGTTTCTCAGCTACAGCCCTCCTGGGATTGCTCCTACAGTTGTGGCCTCTTTAAAAAACACAGGAGCCAGGAAAAAAGTTGTACCATTATCATGGAAGTGTAAAACCCCCAAAATGGTTGGTTTTTTTCCAGAACCGTGGTAGGCCTAAAATCTGCTTTTATAATGATTTTGTTTCTATTGATTGGGTTTCAGGCAAGGATTGCTTTCCTAGGAGCACAGGGTGGCTGGATACTTTAACAATGAGTTTCAGTATTGCCAGTCATTGTCAAACCTCAAAAGTAAGAAATCAGATGAAAACAAAGATATTTAAGAATTGAAAACACGTTGGATCCTATTTTGCCTGCTCTATTCTGCTCACACTTGTGTTCTCAAGCTTTTGTCTACTTCCACTAACCTGAAAATAAAGAGGCTCAGATTGGCCTCCACAGTGGATTTGTGGTGGGAAACCTTGTAGGTCCTTCCCTGTCCAACTGCACCATGATCCGTGCTCATTATCCACTGCCTAAGGCACCCCCCTCCCACTGGGAAGCCATAGCCAGCCAAAGCCATGGCCCAGACAGCCTTGGCCATGCTGGTACCTGCAGGGACAAGAAGGACATCTCGCTGTGTGCCTGGCTCCCATGGATTTGGGTTGTGCTGGAAAGCCAGGCTTTGCCAAACAGCAGCAGTCTGGCCCATCACCCAGAGCCCAGCCAAGGCTGAGCGTGCAGAGCCTTCCTTTGGAAGCAAAACCCAGCAGGAAGGATGTTTGCTTTCAGGTTTTGTTACATAAAAGTAATTTAAACACTTCTGCATATGGTCAGCAGCCAGAATTGGTGTGTCTCCACAGAGGCACAAAGGAGGGCACATGCTCAAGGAGATACATCCTCCTTCACACTGTGGATCTTCTTCCCCCTGCATGTGGGTGTCAGCCAGAGCCTTGTCCAGGTTTCCCCTTGGCAGCTGGGTTGGAGCTGTTGTCTGCAGCCCGTCTCACTCCTGTTTTCCTCAGGGCTATAACAGGAGACGGGGCAGTGACATGTGACAGCCTGATTTAGGCCCTGCCCAGAGGATGTTTACAGAACTGGGACACCAGTGACGTCTTACAGAGAAGCAGGATGTCTTTGCTCCTCTAACTCTGTGGCTCAGCAGAGCTTAACCTGTTTGCTCCTTCCATAAATGTCCCAGAGGGAGCCGTGAGCACCTCCAGGCGTTTCCCACCAACGTTCAGTCAGTGTTGTTGCTGTCAGAGGTTATAGGAGTGCTCTGTCCTGGGCCAGGGCCATGCCTGGTATGATCTTAACAGCAAGGAACCACATCCAGAGATTGAGGCAGGTGTAGCACAACCTGATTTCCCATTTCTTTTGGGAATTTCAGCGACAGCTGTAGGAATGTGTCTCTTCAGAGCCAGAGATTGCTTGCAGCTGCAGATGCTTCTGTCCCTTTCCTGGGCAGAAGTAGAGCCCCTCTGGTAAGAAATACACCTGGTCATCCTCACGTTGCACCCAGAGAGTCAGAAACTTTCCCCATGAGCATGTGTGAGTGCTCCAGCCAGTGCTGATGGAAGCAGACAGAGAGGATGTGAGGTGGCCAGTGAACCCAGAATAATTCCAGCAACGACTGGACTTTCCACTGAAAATTACCTGCTGCCTAATTGCTCTGACCAGAGCCCAAATGAAGGCTGTGGGGTGGTCCATGGACCACCAGGGTGTGGCCCCTGTCCTGTGCCACACTCAGGCAGGGCTGCAAAGGCAGCAGCTCTCAGCCCCAGTAAAGCACCAAGTAAGGGTTTGGAAGTTCCCAAAGCTGGTGCTGTGTTTGGGTCACTTGACCAAGTGCTAAGTCGGGTGCCTTGTCCCTGCAGTGAGCAGGAAGGCTCTGGGGTCAAGATGAGCCACAGCAGGCACAGGCAGCTGCAGTCTGAGCAGCAAGGATCACACCCAGAACCTGTCAGCTCCCTGTGTCCCAGCTCCACCTTCCCCACACAGGGCCTGTCCGGATGTTCCCATGACATCCATGTCTTGCAAATGTTAACTCCAGATCATCTCCATTGTGCAGCTCCCACCAACCCCCCCCCAGGTCTGTCTGCTGCCTCTGAGCAGCACGAGGTGGGAAGGAAGCAGCTGGTTCCCCTCTCCATCTTTAAACATGTGACTTGCTCCATTCAGACACAGGTCACAGCTGTCCTCTCTTAGACCTCATCTCTTCTCTAGGGAATTTGCTGATGTGAATGCATAAAAGGCAGGAAATGTCAAAACTCAAGACCTGCTGGTGAGAGGAACTCCCTGAACCTTGCCCATCCGAGCATCTCGGGAGTGCAGCCAGGAGCTGCAGCCCAAGGCACCCGCACAGCCCAGGAGTGACAAACCCCCCCAGCTGCACCCAGCGCCTGCAGCCTCCCAGCCAGCCAGGGCCTGAGTGCCAGGGGCCACTGCATACACAGAAGCTGTTCCCTAAAAGACCTGGGATGTCTCACATCTGCTTTTCACCACTGTTTGGTCTGGTTTGAAGCAGCACAAGGTGCTGTAGGTTCAGCTCTGTCTCCATAGGTGCTGGTGCAGGCTCTTGCACATTTGCTGGTGCTCAGCACCTGCCAGGAGCTTCTGCTCAGTCCCCAACCCAATGCTCAACATGCACTGCTGAGCAAGGGAACACAAAATTTAATGGGTGTCCAAAATTTTCCTTTCCAACCTCAGTTGTTGCCCACTGAGCTTGTGGATGTTCCTCTCCTTCTGGAAATAGCTGGTGAGATTTCAAAGCTCCCTAAAGTGCTAACTGATCTCATGAATGCCCCAGGTGAATGACAAGCTCAGTTCCTGCTGTTTGAGCTCCACTGGTGACATCTTTGCTCTGGTGGATGTGCCCTGGGTAGCTCACAGAGGAGCTCATTAAGCTGCTTTAGAGAAGCTCCTTGGCTGTGAGTGGTGGAGGAGGGAGAAGATGAGGATGTATTAGATACAAAATTATTACAGTGTGCCCATGAAAAGGTGAAAGGATGATAGAACAGATCTGGGAGACACAGCAAGATGTCAGCTAATCCCCATCCCACACAGTGGTGCTTCTGGCACTCACGACAGTGTCTGACCTGGATTTACAATCCTCTCATACTGGAGTCACAAGATTTTCCCCTGACAATTTCTTCAGCATTTGCCCTTCCTGATGGTCAAAAGGTTCCCACTTGTGTTGAAGCAAAACATTCTTTTGTGTAGTTTATTTTTACTACTTGTCTTCTCTTTGCCCATGAACACTTGTTGCCTTCAGCTTTGTGCTGACTTTCCTCTGGAAATGTCACAGCAGCTGTAGAAGCTCTGCTTGCCACTGTAAAACATCAAATTTGCAGGAGGCACATAAATGATTTTCCTAAGCTGCACCTTTCATGAGCACACACACATCCACATGCTAGCATTCTCCTCTGATTGTTTTGGGAAGTCCTCTTGTTCTGCCAAGGAATGAGAAAAGCAGATCTGCCTGCCCCAGGCAACACAACCAGCTTTCCCCAGAGAGAAGTGGGAATAAGAGGCCAGAGTCCAAAAGTGAAGTAGGGTGCAGCTCACCTCCTGTGTGAAAGGCTGAGGCAGGGAAGCCCATGTGAGCAAGTCAGATCCAGCTCCATTTATAAGCACTGGAGGCAAAAAAAAGTACAAGTGGTTCGTTTGGTTCTGACCTATCTGTCAGGTAGGTGAGCTGTGCCCCAAAAGTGCTTCATTCCCTCTATTGAGCCTGAAGCTGGTCTGGACAGCTCACCCAGAGACAGGAGAGGGAGGCAGTGACAGCTCCTACATCTCTGAACAGGGGGGAAAAGGAGTGGGAAGCCCAGCTGAGAAGCTCCAGCACCAAAGCTTAAGCCTGGGCAATAGAAGGATCAGGGTTTTTTCTCCTTGCAACTTGGAAAACATCCCTCTGCCCCTAATTTTTGCTCCTTGTTTTCTATTTTATTATAACCTCTTCATGTGGAGTCCAATCAGCAGGTCTCTGCAATTTTCAGTTGTCCTTAACCTGCANAAGGGAAGGGAAGGGAAGGGAAGAGAAGAGAAGAGAAGAGAAGAGAAGAGAAGAGAAGAGAAGAGAAGAGAAGAGAAGAGAAGAGACAGAATGGAATATTTTGTTTGGAAGGGACCTACAGTGATCAGCCAGTCCAACAGCCCAACCATTTCAGGACTGACCAAATCTAAAGTGTGCTATTAAGGGCACTGTCCAAATGCCTCCTAAGCCCTGCCAGACCTGGGGCTCCCAGCAGAACCCAGGGAAGCCTGTTCAGTGTCTGAGCACCTCTCAATAAAGAAATGCCTCCTTATGTCAAGTCCAAACCTCCCATGCATCCCGAAACCTTGAGCAACACTGGCTCTTGGCTGGGTGTGCTGTGAGGAGGGCAGAAGAAAACCTCACTTCCAAACCTGCAGGAGGACAACTGGTGATGCCAGAGAAGGAGGAGAGTGGGTGAGGGGTGCATCTGAGAGAGCTGCACTGGCAGGGTGAGCTGCACTGTGGAAGCAGGATGGCTCCATAGCTGGCAAGCACTTGTCCTCACTCATGTGCCAGCCAAGCTCCTGGGCACTGGAACTGGTGCCAGCACAAATCCAGACTGACTGCTCTTTAATAGGGCAGATATCCCTCATGGGGAATTTTTATGATACCCCTTGAGGAAAGTTAAACACACATTTGTTCTTAAAGATAGAAGAGAAATTTAATGAACCCTGTACTGGGCAGAGTCACACTGCAGTGTGGGGTTCTGTGTGGAGTCTGAAAGGTGCATCACAAGCAGATTCCTTATTTAACCTTGCTCCAGCACCAATCCCTTGCAAGGAGTCATTTAGTCTCTGGCATTTCTGCTTCCAGACAGTTTAACCCCTCCTTGTATTTGGCCCTTTGCCCTCTGTGCCAGATCATTCCTTGGTCACAAATTTTCCCTTCTGAGCAGTTACAATCAGTATTTCCTTCACCCCAGATAAGAGCCTGGAAGCAAGACTGAAGCCCATTTGTGTGTGAGAGAGAGCAGGCTGCAGTGATGTTCTCATCTCCTGTGACTGCACCGACGACCCAAGTGACAACTCTCCAGCAATCCACCCTGTGAGGAACCATCTCCAGGCTGAGACCATGATCCAGCTGGAGAATTCCTTGGGTTCTGTGCCCCACCTCCTTGGCCACCCATGGTCCAGGGTTTATTCAACAGCCTCTGGGGCTGGGTGTTTTCATCAGAGCAGAGGATTAAACCAGGAGTGCAGGGCAGGTGCACGCAGTGAGAGATGAGCACCAGAGCTGCTCTCAGGCCAGGCCCCAACAAGAGCAGCAAAGCCATGCCCCGAGATCTGCCCCATTCCATTAACTAATGGTGTGGTTTAACCCCATTCTGAATGGCAAGAAAAACTGAAAAATGGGGGTTAAGTGAAGTGTCTGAGGAAGCACATGCTGAGCTCCAGCCAGGCACAGTTGTAAGTCTGAGAAAGGGAGAGCCCCAGCATAATGTCAGCAAGGATTCTTTCAGGAGCTTCTCGCACTGCCCAAAATCCAGCAGAATGTACTGGCCAGTCATGTTCCCCAGAGCAGCTGTGACTGCCCCTGGATCCCTAAAAGTGTCCAAAGCCAGGATGGACAGGGCTTGGAGCAACCTGGGACAGTGGAAGATGTCCCTGCCCATGGCAGGAGTGAAACAAGATGAGCTTTGAGGTCTCTTTCAATACAAATCATTCCAAGATTCCATGATTTTATGCTTCTGTGACCTGGTGGTCCCTTCCCTCACACAAGGGACTTGTGGTGGAAGAGGTGCTTGCCCTGCATGCTCCAGGCCAAGGCTGCAGGTGCAGGTTGAGGAGCTCTGTTCAAGGCTGTGGCCAGCCAAGCTCCTGCTCATGCAGGAGCCGTGTCCTGTGAGGAACAGGAGGCTCTGGAGGGCAGAGGGTGGGGTGCAGATGTGCAGCCAGTGTTTGGGCTGGGAGATGGGTGGGAATCAGAGCTGGGGAGTGATCTGCAAGCCACGGGAAGGGAATGCATAGAATGTGCCAACAGGGTGAGTGGGAGCGCTGGGCTGCCAGCATTGCTGCTGAGCCTTGCAGAGCAGCACCCCAGAATGAGCATTTAAAGAACAGATTTTGCAAATAGCCCCAGAGTCCAAATTACAGATCAACAAACACAGCCAGATGGACAGTGCTGCCTTCTGGACATCTGCATCATTTATTGATGCTATCAGGACTCAGCCACGCTGCCAAAACTGGAGGCACAGGCCCTTTGCCAAGGCTATGCCCAGCACAGCCTCCTGCTCTGCCACAAGGACAGAACAAACTAACCAGGACTCACATTGTGAGCAGGAACCTGGCCCGGCTGTCCAGCCTTCCTGTGAAAACCTGCCCTGAAAGACAAGCTTCCGGAAAACTCTGCCCTGCCAGTTGAACCATCTGTCTTGCTCCAACTTATTAATGAGCCACATTCTTACCTTTGCTTGTGGAGTTTTTCAGCTCTGCCAGTTCTGTTCAAGCAGCTTCGTTTTAGCTTTATACTGACAACAATACTACCCTGGAAATCTGTCAGTGCAAATGATAGCCACACGCACAACCTTCCCAGGTTTGTGTGAGTGAATTAAACATTTCCCAAACTGGAATGAGATCGAGCTGCCCAGACCCTCCCCCAGCCTTGCTATCAAACTCTTTGAGCCTCCAGAACACCATGGTGGATCCAGCCTGTCTAACGGGGCTGGTGTCACTCCACCAGGAGCCCTGACCATGCCCAGGAGCCATTTGGAAGAGCATCAGTTGGCCCCAGTGCCCACAGTGGCACGGGCTGTCTCTTGGCATCATTGGCTCAGCTACTGTAATGGGGCAGAAGAGGGTTTTGATTATTGACAGTGGCTCATCATTCACTCTGATTTTACTCCTCATTAGGGAATAATGGAGCCTGCTGCCTTCAGAACCCTTCTGGAGTGGTTGCTGTAGGCACAGGGATCTCCAGTGCTTACACATCAATAGTGATCTCACACAGCTCAATATGAAAAGAAAAGAAAAGAAAAAACAACCAACAAAACCAAACCAAACTATTTAAGCCTGTAGCACAAGGAAGAAGGCTGCCTCAATGCAAACATAGTCAGAAAATCCCCAGACCATATTCCTGGAGGCACTGCAAAAGGTGGCTGAACATAAAAGCCGTGGCTGCCTTCTTCCCCCTTCCCAGCAGTTTGTTTTGTGTGGTTGGGATTGGCGCAGCACTGAACGTCTCAGTTGGGTACAGCGTTATCAGCACTGGAAAAATCACTTGTCCTGTGGGCAAGCTCAGTGCACCACGAGCTGCTGCAGTGAGGGCACAGATTCAGCACTTCCAAACCCAGGGAGTGAGCACAAGAGCTGTGCTGCTCCTGTCTGGGATGCACAAGCTGCCAGAACACACTCCTGGTTAAAGCACCCCGGAAAGCTCTGCCTCTCACTGTGAGTGGAGATCTGATTTATGCTGATAAAAACGTGGCACTGAGTGTGCACAGAGCCCTGGGATGGTTTTGTAGATGCTGCAAGGGCTTTAGCAGTGAATTTCTTCAGCTCTCTAGCATTTTGTGAGAACTCTGTCTTTCCCATGCAAGTCAGCTAAAACAAAGTTTATCAATATCCACACCTGCACTTGTTTTTCCCACATTGTTATGGCTTCAACTAGAAAAACACTTGGGAACGGAGTTCTTAGAGTTGGGCCAACCCCCTCGAGGGGTGGATGGCCAGAAGACCAATTACTTTATGCCATTTAATTCACTTTTTGCGAATAACGTATAAAAACCTTGGGGAAAAAGCCTTTAAACCGGCCTTGCCTCCATTTCTACTGACCCTGGACTCCGTGTGGTTTTTTTACACGTCCGTGTTACAACAGCCACACGGTCTCAGCTTCTCTTCCCCAGCCCATGCTCAGCACCATCACACCAGTGCTGCACACGAAGACATGGAAACCTGACTGAGAGGGGGAAAGGGCAGCAGCGAGCAGATGCCATCTGCCAGGGAGCTGAACCTGAGCCACGCTGCCCTGGAACAGGGACTCCAGTGTCAGAGCAAAGCTCTGCTTGCAGGGATGAAACACAGAGCAATTGACCTTTAGGTGACAGTTTGTGGAATGTCAGCTCGAATGACACTGCAGGGAGGGGGGTGGGTGTTATTAAAGTATAAGGTACCACCCACAAGCAGGAAAAATAACAAAATTCCCTGAGGGGGAAAAAAAAAGCCTGTGATTTGTCCCTCCCCGTGTTAGACTTTGTTGGCTCACTGCTTCACAGATCCTCTATGGGAAACAGAGCTTATCAACAGGGTACCTGCATTTCTCCTAAGAGGTAAATTGCCTTTTAACTCCTCTCCATTGCTTTATAAGCATCCTTCTTAGATCTAATGATGTGCAGAAGTTTACAAAGCATTTTCCATGACCTGGAATGCTTTTGGCAGCTTGTGAGTAGAGCAAATAGCTTAGCTGGGATAATAGAGAGGAAATCCACTGAAGAGCTCAAGTCATTAAGATGTTTGCATTTGATGAGACAACCAGGACCAAGGGCCAGAGCAAAAGAAATGAGCCAGTGGTGCTCCTGCAAGGTGCTGGGAGGCGTTTCTGCATCCATCACCCACCTTCCCAGCACCACCAGAGATGCTGGCTCAAGTCTTTTCCCAGTGCACCAGCTTGATTGCCTTCTGCCCAAAATCTTTAAAAGCTGCAACACATAACTCAGCAATTCTACCCACAGAAATAAATAACACATCCCACAGTGACCACATCTGCATCACACCCAAAGCTTCAAGGAGAAGGGCTGAGGCAGCAGGTACCTCACTGGAGCTCTCTTTGGGAAACATCATCAACTTGAAATTATAAGGTGGAGTTAAAAACCTCTTTGTTCCCAATCTCCATTGCTGTAGCTTTCATTCATGTTTTACAACTTTAAGGAACCTTTTTTTTTTCACTTTATTGCTGAGTGAAACACATCCTTTTCCCCAGGAGTAACTGGGCAGCCTGGAGAACAGGGAGGACCATGGCAGGAGGACAAAGTGCTGTCCCCACTCTGACAGCCTGTGGACTGAGCCCCTTGGGCTCTTTTTGGGAATGTCCCTTCATGGCACACACCTTGGAAAGGGAAGCTGAGACAATCACAAACACTTTATGAGCATCGGATGGAAAGGAGGATTTTATCTTTGTCACTCAGCCTCGGGGACACATACAAATGGAGGCAGAAGGGGTTGGGATTGGAGCAGGTAAAAAAAAGCTGTTTCACACTGATGGCTTCTGAGAAGAGGTCAGGAGTCAGACACCTTCAGACAATGTGGTGCACAGGCCCCTGTTCCTGCCCAGTTCTCAGCTCCCCTGTGGGACACCCTGTGATGCCATCACAACTTCTGCCCACTTGTTCCAAGACAAGTGACCTTCCTCCTGCTCTGTCTCCCACTCTGTTGCTTTCTCACTGTACACTCTGGCTCCTGGAGCACAAAAAACGAAGGGAGTTGCCAGTGCTCAGGTGGGAGATGTCACACTGGGCCTTGTGTTTCACCCAAACCATCAGAGCATCCCTTGGGGACTGACACTGGTGGTTCTGTCTGAACTAATCCAGATAAACTCCTTGCTTTTTCTCCCCTGTGGCAACTGACTGTGGCAACTCAGCATGTCCAGGTGGTTGCTGGAAGGACAATGCCTGCCCTTCCAGAGGGTTGTTAAAGTCATCCCTAATTTGGCTCATTATCTGCTGAGTCCCTGGGTGTTGTTTCAACAGCTCATGAGAAACAAATTGCTTCAGAGCAATGTACACTGGGGACAATTGCATGGAATTCTTTCCCAACCCTTTTTCCTTTACAGGAATCACAAAAATGCTGGATTTTTGATAACCAGGTGAACACTGTTGACAGCAGCAATTGTCTGCCATAAATAAATGCCAAGACAAATTAGATTAGACACAGGTACGGTGATGAAGTCTTCGAAATCCACTTTTCCACGGGGTGTCCTCTTGCAATGTCGCTGCTTTCAGACATGACCCTCTGCTGACACAGCACAGGTGCTGTCCCAGGGCTACAGAGTTCCTCTCCCTGCACCAAACCATGAACTTATCAGACAGGAAATTGCTGGGATTCACACAGAACTGTGTTAGTGACAGTTTCATGGGCGCTTAGTGGACGCTGGATTTGCATGTATCCCCCTCCTCACCATTCATAAATACATGCACAGGCGTCATTTTATTCACACAGAATTTGGCAAAAGGCCCATTGAATTCAGCAGAGAGAAGTCCATTGACTTTGGTAGACTTTGCACATTGAGGGTGAGAACAGATGGAGGCTCCATTTACCAGTTGCCACTCATTAGTTAAAGCTTATTATTGCTGAAGAGTTTTGTTAATGCATTTCCAAACGGAGCATGAGCCAAGTGATGCAACCACCGCCGGGTGCTGGGAGCAGCAGATGTGCTCTCCCAACAGTGATGGACTGAACAAAGGACACCCCTGCACACACAGGGCTCACAGACTGGAATTTGCTGGCTCCAAAGGACACCCCTGCACACACAGGGCTCACAGACTGGAATTTGCTGGCTCCAAAGGACACCCCTGCACACACAGGGCTCACAGCCTGGAGTTTGCTGGCCCACTCTTCTCCCAGCCTTCAGAAGGCAGCAGGTCTTCAGCCAGGGCTGCAGCAGAGCTGACTCATAAAGCTCTCCTACAGAGCTGACTCCCCAGACAGCTCCTCATGAGGCATGGATGAGCCAGCAAGAGCTTGTTCCAGTGGCCAAGCACTGGGACAGGGGCCCAGAGGGACCACAGAGGGTCTGTCCTTTAAGATTTGCCAAACTTGCCTTGACAAACACTGAGCACTGCCAGCAGGGCAGTGAGGTCTGTCTGATTTTACACTCTGTATTCCAGTGGTGCTGGAGCATATCAGAGCTGAAATCCTTGCATGGAATCATGCCAGAGTCCTGTAACATGAACAAAACCTGCTGTTTCTACACTTCTTAGAACGGCTCAGGGAAGAAAGTGAACACACAAGAGCTGTGGAGGAACCAAACTTTCCAATCCCTGCTTTCTCTTTCTGCTTCGGGGCTTTTTGTCAAGGCTACAGGAACAGCAGCTCTTGGGGCAGAAAATGGCTTGAAGGGCTTGTGTTGGGTTATTTTTTTTTTCCCATCTCACACCTGATCATCCCAAGGCTGGACTTGGTGTAGTGTGGCTTCAGCCATGGAGAACAAGCACACTCCCACGGGGCTGCTGTGTGTGAATGCCTTTTGTGCAATAATTAAAATGTGGAGCTCTCATTAAGCTCATCCTACAACGACATTTTTGTGTCTTGGGCACGTTGCCTTCACCTCAGGCAGGTTGCCTTCACCTCAGGTCTTTTCAGCAGTGAGCTGCTGTGACAGGATCTCTTCTTCAACCATTTGGCTTGACCATGTACCTGCTGCCTTCCCCCCGTGCTAACCCCTGCATCCTGCAGCCCACAGATGCACCTACACACATCACACTTCCCCATATGAGCCACCCTGGTGGGTTGTGGAAGTCTCTGTCTTGCTTTTTTGACATCTGTGGGCATGCCCCAAAGCGTTACTGAGAAAGCCATGATTTTCTACCCAGGATTTACTCATATGCTCAGAAAAAGCCACTCCTTTGGTCTCTAAGGTCACGTCTGGCCCAGACAGGATTCTCTCCATCACCTGTCCCTGTGCTTTTCTGCACCCAGTGGAGCTACTGAAAACACATGGTCTCCTTCCAATCAGCTCCTGAAATAAAAGCAGCGGGAAAAGTGTTCCTTCTCTATTTCAGTGCTGATTCTTCAAACAGAAAGCACACAAAAATTCTTGACCCCAGTCCCAACCAGTGAAACCAGTTCAGGCAGGAGAGGGCCACAAGGTGCTTTTCTCCCAGAAGGCATCATTTTGCCAAGCTCAAATCCCACTCGTTCTCAAGTTGTCAGGTTTGGGTGGTTGGACTCACTAAATAAAACCTGAAACTTTCTGCTGCAGACAGTCACCATAAAAGCCAAGGTAAAATCAAACTCCTGCATTTTTGAGAGTAAATGTTGCCAGCCAGAGATGGCAGCCAGTGCCTGTGCAGAACTGGCCCTTCTCACCCATCTGCCCTCGTGCTCCAGCACAGGGGGCACCGTGGGCAGGGGTGACCCCCTGGCACAGCTCCTAGGCTGGGCAGGAGGCTCACATCTCTATCCCTTCCTCCTGCAGCTCCTCTCCACAAAGGTACCCACCCATCTGTGAAGCCAAACCTGACCCAGGGAGCGCCACAGAGCCGGGAGTGAGGCTTTGCAGCCGTAGCCAGCTGTGGAGGAGCAGCCTGGCTCTGTAGCTGGTATCAGTTACTGTGTGCAGAGCCTAAAAATAGAGACCCTCTGCTCTCACAATGACTCAGAGATGCAGAAGGGAAACCCACAAGCTCAGTGCTCGGCTGTCCCCTGAGCTGATTGAAAGTTTGCATCTAAAATTTTGTTTTGACACAAAACGACTTTTTGAAAAACAAACCAACAAAAACAAAAAAAAATAAAACCTCCTCTCTCACCACCAGAGCTGCTGTGAATTCTCATTTGGTCTAAGTTTGGAAGAGGTCTTGGCCAGTAGAGCAAGACATTTTGTAGTATTTAAATGCTAGTTGGCAAACCCCCTGCAAGCATTTACTTGCTGAGCTCTTTCTTGGAGACATGTGAGACCAGATGAAATTGTGAAAGGTGTGCCAGTCCCCTGGAACTTTCATGGGGACACAGTTCCCTTTCCAGATTCCAGTTCAGGAAGGACTCATCCACCACCTGCCTTGCTGAATCCCATGAGGAGGGGATCCTTCAGTCATTTAACTCCTTCTGTTTGTCCCCTGCATCTGGGGCTCCAGCCAGTGCCACCCAGGTTTTGGCCATGCCATGGGTGATTGTAGCCTGGAGGGGAAGCAGAAGGGAACTGGGGATGTCCATTACTGCTTCAGCCCTATCCTGCCCATGAGAAGAACAGGTCCTTCCTCCCCTGTGTCTGTTTATCTGCCCCCTGCTTACAGGTCGTTTTGGGACTGGGTGAGCAGCTGCCTGTAATTCTGGAGATGTGGTCCAGAGAGATTTTCAAAATTGCTGGACAAGACCAGGAGCATCCTGCCCAATCTTTGACATGGGGGGTTGGATTAGTGACCTCCAGGGACCCTTCCAATCTCGATGTTTCAGCAGTGTCACCCCTCTCAGGCTCTCATGCCTGCTGGAGTGGGGCAGGCACAGCCTGAACTCCTGAGAGCAGAGGAGCAGAGCAGCCCAGGCAGCCAGGCACCAGCACAGCCTCCTCTCTGAGCCTCCTCTGCTTCCACCTGAGCCACAGCTGGACTCGTTTGGTCCTTCCCCAGTTGTGGGTGAGGGGAGGAGAGGCAGCACTGAACCACTCCACACTGGAGCCAGGCACCAGCACAAAACCCCCTTGCTCACCAGGTGAGCCCTGTGCCTGCTGTGGCAGCTCCACCTCTGCACAGGACCTGGCCACCAGCCGGGCTCTTCACCTCCTCCCGCAGCCCTGGCAGGCGGGGTGGGCTCTGTGGAGGAGCCGGGTGGGACCGTGGCTCTATCAGTGCCTCCATCCCCACGGCACACGGGGGGCTGCAGGGGTACAAGCCAGCTCCCTGCCACGGCCAGACACCTGAGCAAACAGAACTGCTCTGAAGCTCATTCTGCAGGAGACATTGAGCATTCACTGGACAAAAGGAACAGAGTCAGGGGTGCCCATCCTGCACTTCACACCCTCACTGCCTTCGCTCCACTCTGCTGTGCCTTCAGCCCGAGCTCTAGCACAGACAGCCCAGCCCCAGGAAGGAGGCCATGAGCTTATATGGAACTTTCATGGGGCTACAAGAGGTCTCAAAATGCTCTCTTAAATGCCTGCACTGCCAAGGACCTCAGGGGAGAGCAGAGGGAGACCACAGCAGGAGCCCAGCTCAACCCCTGTCTCATCCCTGTGAGGGGCAGCCCAGATGTGGCACCAGAGCCAGTCTGGGCACCCCTGGGCAGCCCTGGTCCCCCAGAAAGGGGCTGCCCCAGCAGGACACACAGGTGGACCCACAAGTGGAACACCTTCCCAGCTTGGGAACACCAGCACAGCTCCCTGCCTCGGGTGCCTGAGACACGGGGCAGGGGGAGACAGTGAAAATGAAATCAACTGATAGTGGTGAGCTGCCAGTAATTCCCACAGACAGCTGGGAGGAGAAGGACCTCAGGAAGCCTCCCCCCTTCCCTGGCAGGATTAGCCCAACCTAAACGAATAGACCATCTGCCTGCTGGCCTGGCCTGTGACCCCAGCAGGGCAGAGCTGGCTGGCAGCTCGGGATGAGAGGGAACCAGTTCCTCCAGCTCAGTGCAGGGCACCCAGCTCGGCACCAGGAGCTGAGATCTCTCCACTGTTCCCTCCTGCTGGGCCATTCCCTTTCCAGAAACCCACCCCCACTTTACCCACCTGGCTCTTGTCCCAGGGAAGGTGATGGGGGCAGCTGTTGTCCCTTGTCACCACACACAGTTACAAGGGTCCCCGTGTGCAGCGGTCACTGCTCCCATGACCTTGGCGTGGGCTTTTCCATGTCCTGCTGAGCACCACCTGGAGCTTCTGCAAGCCTGCCAGCAATGAAATGGCCTGTCCTGAACTCACCTGGGAGCTCACACTGCCACAAGCATCTGCCACTGAAGAACCAGCATGTGGTGACCCCAGCTCTGGCTGGGGAGCAGCTGCAGGACCCACAGCCACCCTTCAGCTCCCTTGTGCCAGTGCCTCAGAGCCAGTCTCTGCTCAGGGCAGGGTCCAGCCCATGCTGCCATTGGTTTGTGACTCTGAGGAAACCCAGAGGCAATTTCTGCCACAAGAACAACCAAATCATCAGTTAAATCATTGAACCAGAAAACTATGTCATAAGCAATTCAGATCTAGTCACTTTTATATTCCCTTTTCCTTACCAGCAAAGTGTTGTGTTTGAGATCAGCCAGGAGCATTTTGTTCCAGCTGAAACAAAATTTCTGCTTTCATTGTGGCCTCTGTACCAAAGTCAGGCCCTTGGAGGGTTGGTGCAGCTCCCACAGAGAGCCCAGGGCTCTGGCTCCTGCAGGACACCAGGCATTTGGGCTGGGTTCTGCCTCCAGATGTGGCTCTGTCCCACCCAGCAGGTTTGGAGATCTCTCACACTTCACACCTCTCTCCTGGAGAGCCACTGTGGACTGACTCCCACAAGCAGGAGCAGGATCCCTGCCCTACAGGAAGCCCCAGGAGGGTAAGATGTTCTCACTCTCCAAGGACCACTAAATATTCCATTATTCTTCACAGAGCAGAGCAGACAGGCAATTTTCCACCCCCTGGCTCTGCACACCCACAGCAGGACAAAGACACTTCACAGCTCAACAGCTGTGGGAGTCCAGCCCCAAGCATCTTATTCAGACCAAAAGGTCTTGTCCACTTTCCTGGGACTACCACTGGCATTTCCATGAATGCCACACTCACCGAGAGAAAAGTCACTTTCTGTTAATAACGATACTTGAGTTGGTGGAAAACACTGGGAATTTCTCCCTCATGAGATGAGATGGTATTTAGTTTTGATCTGAATCAAGATTTCCTTTTAATTTTAGTCTGAAAATTTTGGAATTGATGGCTCTGTTGCTTTCTCAACAACTTCTTTTTTTTTCTCTGAGCTGCCAACCCCCAAAGTATCCTGGATAAGCTTCAGAAATTTGTCGATACATGGCAGGATTTGGATTGTCAGCTGCACTTAAATGTGACATTTTTACAAATAACCAGAATAGATGTGTGAGGATCTGCTCTGAAATAGGGCACTGGGACAAAGAGAAAAGCACAGTGTGCCCAAAGTGTTGCTGATGAATAACAGTGCAGAAATGTCACTGCTCCTACACACCAGCCCATCATTAAATACTTCCACTTTAGTGAAATGGCAAAAAAACAGTTGATGCTTTCAGCACAGTGCAAACCAAACTCTATCCACATCTGCCTTACAGTGTCAGATTCATGCAGGAAGCAGAAGTGTTCCTGTGAGATTATCATCTCTGTCTGGAACATACTTGTGAAAGGTGAGAACACAATGCTACCACAGTGCAAGGTTCCTGAGGCATCTCTGTGCATTTCAATAGTGATAGCATTGTTAAAATGAGATATAATGGTCTTTAGTTCACCCCAAAAAAAAAAAAAAAAAAAAAAAACTGACTCAAAAGAGTTTCTGGTCACTTGCTCAGAAATTTATTCTTCCTGGACCTTAAAATAACCCTTCCAACTCAGTCCTTCCAGGCCACAGAAGAGCATTGCTGTGTAATGGCTAATGCCCCTTTGGTAGCACTCAAGGGGTTTCATTCTGCCACCACTGTTTATCCAAATTCCCACAAAGAAATGGTGATTTCCAGCTCTGAACAGTGCAGAGTGTGAAAGCCTGAAGAATTGGAAAAATGTGCTTATTTTTAGGAGGAGCTGATTCAAATTTCCCAGCTGCAGGAAAAGGAATTTAAGAAGAGCGGCATCAAGGTGAGAAGTCCTCCTCTCACACTGAGACACCAGGGGGGCTGCTCTGCCTCTCCCACCTTGTCCCCTGGCTGAGGGCAAGACCAGGCCCTCTTGGGGCCAGTGATGTCCTTTTTGAAGGGTTGAGGTCAGGCTCTCACCTTTCTGCCACAGCATGAGGAGAACTCACCTCCATCTAAACTGGGGGTTGAGAGGTCACGGTGGGACACAGAATTTGGGGTTATGTAGAAACACTCATTTCCAAAGAGCTGCTCTGTAGATGCTGGAAAAGCTTTAGCAGTGAATTTCTTCAGCTCTCTAGCATTTTGTGAGAACTCTGTCTTTCCCAAGTTAACTAAAACAAAGTTACCAGTGTTTATCAATATCCACACCTGCACTTGTTTTTCCCAGATTGTTATGGCTTCAAACAGAAAAACACTTCGGAATGGACGTGCCAGAGCTGAGCCAATCCCCTCGAGGGGTGGATGGCCAGAGGGCCAATTACTTTATGCCATTTAACTCACTTTTTGTGAACTAACGTATAGAAACCTCGGGGAAAAAGCCATTAAAGGGGGACTTTGCCAGCTTTTCTACTGACCTGGACTCTGTGTGGTTTTTCTACACACCCGTGTTACAGCAGCAACAGAGTTTTGGCCAGGTGGGTACCCTGGGTCTCAGAGCTCAGATCTCCCTCCCTGTCGCTGCTGTACCGCAGCCGGAGAGGAATCACAACACGAAAGTTCAGGTTCAGGAAGAACAGGAAGAACAAAGTTTATTAATTAATTACTGGCTTATACACCTTGGTTCGCAAAGATGGCGTAAGGTTCTTGGTGTCCAGCCATCACCTCTCAGAGATGACTGGCTAGACCCTACAACACCCATTTCAAAGTATTTTTCCAATGTACCATAACAATACTACAGAGCAGCTTGCACCTGCAGGATAAAGAGAATTAATTTACAAAAGCATAGCACTGTTTCTCATAGCTCCTGTGGGAAAAGCAGAGCTCTCACAGAATGCTGCAGAAAGCTGGAAAATTTCTCTGCTGAAAGCTTTTCAGCCTCCACACCTCCCTGTGCTGCTTGTGGCAATACCAGAGCCACGAGCAGCTTTGGTAGGTTTAGCTCCACCTGCAGTGGCCAGAAAGGTGGGCTCAGAGTCAGAGAAGTTGCTCTCCCCTGTTAGTAACCAACAGGAGCCCCTTGGGGACTGACTCTGTGCCTTGCCTTCCCAGGGGATACATTCCTGCCTCCAGCAGCACTTCAGGTATCCTCTGCCCACCTGGCCTGCCTGTCAGACCCAGAGCAGTTTCAGTCTTTGCAGATCCCCAGCTCCAGGCAGCAGGAGAGGCCTTGGATGCACAGTCACACATGAGGAAAAGCCAGGGGTGTGTCCTGAGCATTCATCACCTCAAACCATCATTTGTGTCCTTCCTTGGCTGCCTCATGGGAGATGGGAGAGCAGTGCACAGAGAAGATATCCTGGGATTAGTTTAGGAGCCATGGATATTTTTATCTACAGCAATCAAGTG
Source organism: Rhipidura dahli (assembly GCA_013399225.1). NCBI lineage: Eukaryota > Metazoa > Chordata > Aves > Passeriformes > Rhipiduridae > Rhipidura > Rhipidura dahli. Next base: position 299,379 of record VXAC01005788.1, on the reverse strand, counting down.
GGTTAGGGAGGTATTTTGGTTTTGTAGTCAGCATTCATGGGCTGTGCTGGCAGTTAAGGTGCCTGTGCTTCCCAACAAATGTGGACAAATTAGAAATTGCCTGGGATTGTTGGATTTCTTTGAAAACTTGAAGCAAAAGTCTTTTTAAAAAACCCTCCATTCTTCATCCAGCAAAAAATACAACTTGAGGTGGTAACCTCTGATGCCTGCTGAGGGGTAATTGACCTGACTCCTTCTTGTGGCTTTTCTCCACATCTGCTGGTGACTCGGTTGTCCTACACGTGCCAGGAAGGATGGGATGGCCAGCCCTGACTTCCCTTCTGTGCTTGGCTGCCCTGCTAAGCCCACTGTGCTGGAAAAGGATCCACTTGGGGAAGCTTCTGAGTGCTGATCATCCAGCACCAGGCAGTCGTGCTGGTCCCTCTGCTCTGCCCTTTCCATCTCACTGCCACAACCCCAGAGCAAATGGGGTTGCATCAGCCCACAGGAGCTGAGATGATGCAGCTTGTGGCCACACCAGCCTGGCTGAGCTGGGCAAGCAGCAGTGGCATTTGGCCACATCCAGTGGTCACAGTCTGGCACAGGCTCTCATTGGCTCTGCCATTTCCAAGACCTTCACTTCCATCCATAGGCAACTCCTATATTTAGTAATTATGTTGGTGGCAAAGGCCCAGCCTCCAGGATGTTGATTCAGACACCCAGACACTCAGCCACTTCCTGTTTGGATGCACTAAAATCATTTGCATCATTTAAAAAGTGATGTTGGTTAAGGGAAACAAAGCATTATTGTCAGAGGAGGCTGAGCTGGGTTAAGTGCCCCATGCACAATGGAAAAAAAAGCAGAACAAAACGCCCCCATCTCCCAAGAGCAGCACACTCAGACAGCGTGGCCTGGGAGCCACTTTCACCCCTCCTCTGGCCCACTGGCACTGCCAGAGCAGTACAAGAAAGCACCGGGACCCCCTGCCCAGCCGGGTGACCCAATGTCCTCTGCACCTAAATCTCAGGAGCAGAGACACATCCTGAGGTGTGGTCTGCTGGCTGGAACAGGCAGTGGAAAGCACCTGCTTGCTCTGCCACCCGAGCACTCACAGCTACAGGCAAAGCTCTGCCACTGCCACACAGCCTTTGCAACCCTGGGCATCAAAGTGGCACCCAAGATCTTCACAGGCTTCTGGTGGCTCGAGGTCCAGGGCGTGGATCTCCACCCTGGGGCTTTGTGGGTGGTGGTCTGGCAGCTGGACTCAGCCCCGTGGCCTCTGTGCTTCATGTCCTGCCAGGGCAGCTGCTGAGGGAAAGGGCAAACAGGACTCCCAGCCGGCTGCTGCTGGGTGAGGGGTGATGGGTGGACCCCTGCCCAGCTCTGCCAGGGCCTCAGTTTGCCCTTCCACGGAGCTTGGCTGTGCCCCAGGACCTCACCCAGAGCTCAGCCAGAACACCCTGCAGGAGCTGCAGGACCTTGGAGACATCCTCTGCCCCTCAGCCCCTCACCCCAGCCCCTGCCTGCAGCCACTGCCTCCTTCTCTGCTTCCAGAAGAGAGGCAAAAAACGATTTGCAAAATATTTTCAAGAAGCCCTTGCAAGTGATTCCTTCTCCACTGCCTGCAGGACCTGCATGTCTGACAACACCCAGCTCAACTCCCCACAGGCTCCCAGACATGAAGGGAATTGTCTTGGATGCTTCACATCCCATCTCCAAAATATGATCAATTTAGCCTTTCTCCTGTTTTTTTTAAAGCCTTGCTAAGCTATTCCCAATGTCTAGGAAAGCTGATGACTCAATAAGGTTTTTCCACACAGTCTGGACAAGCAGTCTCTTGGCAAAGGTTGTTTGTGGCTCAGCTGCAGATGGATTTACCTATCCTGCCTTCTTTTTAGCAGAGATTTCATTAGTCATGTAGTCCAGAAACTTTAAAAGTGGGTGGGTATGTTAGTGCCTTGACTTTCAGAGCCACCTCAAAAACACAGCTGGGCACCTAAAAGTGAAGGTGACGCTGTTTCACTGTCCTTTTGAAAATTCTTTGTCAAAGTGCATCTTCCAAGCCCAATTTAGGTGAGTGCACTCTTTGAGCTAAGGAATAAAAGGCAAATTACAAAAAACAGATCTCGAGCAGTAGGTTCTGAGTCACCCTCAGTCAATGACAGCAGCTCTGCAATCAGCATTTAGGTCATAACTGCATTGCTCTTGTGTGTCCAGGAATATCATCTGACACCCACAGCAGTAGCTGTGTTGAGTCAGCAAGGCAAACAGGAGTCAAATATAGTTAAAATCTTATTTTTGGTACTGCATTTAGCAACTGTTTCTGACTATCTGCCATGGCAGAGCAAACCTGCAAAGTCACATCCCTGGATTCCTCAGAGGAAAGTCGCAGTTTGATTGTTGCAAAGTGTTTTAAACCTCAGGTCAAAAGTTCCCAGTTTGTGGCATCCCAGAGTTGTCCAGCTTTGAATATACCTTTTTAATTTCAGCATCTGGTGGCAAAGTGTCAGGTAAGCATTGCTGATAGCAGAAACCAGCAGTGTGAGAAGTCAAGGGTGTTTCCCCAACACGAGACCGGGAGCAGGGTGCACAGTCCCCGTGCTTCCCCTGCAGCAAACACAATGGTTAGCAGTCCTAAGCAAGCCTGGCTCGGGTGGAACCAGGAGGAAGGATGGATCCTGAGCCCTTTGCACACAGAGGGGCTCCTTCTGCCTCCTCCCTGAGACAAGCTGGGCACTGCCTGCTCTTCCCAGGCCCAGCCAGGAGCAAACTCTCCCTGAACCTCAGCACTCCGGGTGTCTGGCCCTGACAGCTCAGCAGTGTCCAAACTCCTCAGATTCCCAGATCCACCCCAAAGTGCACACCCTGAGTTTCCCTCTGCAGTGATGCTCTCCTTGTGGAATGTGGGACTTCGTATTTCCAGCTGCATCTCCTTTGCCTCCTCCCAGCACACACTGGAGCTGAGAGCTGCCAGCTGACCACGCTGGAACAGAGATAAGCCTTTGCTTGCAGAGCTGGAAATAAAGTCAAAAACGTGGGAAAATACAAATGCAAGGGCACAAGGCAAGGAGAGGGCCAAGATCGTTCCTGGTGACTGCCCAGGCTGCTTTCTGGGGGATGTCCCAGCCTGTAGCTCCAGCTGCCATGCACCTGGAGACTGCAGGAGCAGGATCCTTGAACATCACCCTGCTTTTCCCATCACATCTCCTTTATTCATTTCCTTCCTGTTTGGCTCATGTTGGCATTTGATGCAAGTGCACAAGGGACTTCTCCAAGTCTCCCTGCCCTTGCAGACCTCCCAGTTTCTCTGTTGAGTTTATTCCTTCAGGCTTAAAACACCTTCTTGCTGCCTGCAGGATGGTCACACACTATTTAGCAACTCTCAAGGAGCCTGCACTGCTCTCAACACACCTCCTGCTTCCTCCAGAGTTCTTATCTGTGCCCACACAGCTGCATCAAGGGCAGCTATGCCAGCCAAGAGCCTTTCTTCAAACAGCTTCCCCCTCCTGCTGCCTGTTTGGGGGCTGCACTGTTCCCCTGCCTGCGAACACATTTCCCCCCTGGCAGGTTCAGGATGGAGGAGCTGGGTCTGTTCCATGGATTTTGAGCACCCAACCCATGCAGTGGCTTTGCTGAAGGCAGCCCAGTGATCACAGCACACAGAAGCCAACCAGGCTTCCCAAGCTCCCACCAGGCAGCCCAGCAGCTGAGGCTGAGAAGAGCTGGGGGAAGGAGCTGGGGGTGGACAGGGCTCGGGGGGTGTTGTCTGTGGATGTCACAGGCACTGGTGGAGTTGTTTGTTGAAAGAATTTGCAAAATACTGTAATTGATTAAGAAATGGAGTAATTATGCAATCTGCTGATTACAGAGAAAGGGGTTATTAATCCTCCAGACAGGCCCAGTAAAGGCCCTGTCAAAACATTGGGGAAGAAGCTGTGAGGAAGAAAAAAGGTGTGTCACACCACACCTGGCTGCCAGCTCTGCTGCACAGAGGATTAGACTGATTCAGCACCTGATTTGATCCAGACATCCCCTGGTTTGAGATTCAGCTCCCTGTGGGAGAGCCACCTCACCTGAGGGTCCCATTGCAAACCATGGTGGAGTTTGAGTCACCCCTGGATCCTGTTAGGACCAGGGTTCAATCTGATATTCAGACACTGATGTGCCTTCATCAGTCAGCAGAGTTTAGGGGAAGCTGGAGGTGCCAACTTGAGCGTGAACTGATCTTCTCTTGTATCTCTGCTGGCTCTGAATTCATCAGCTCTCCCAGGAACCTCCTGGCTGATGGCAGCTGCTCAGCCTGACCCCTAGATCACAACCTGACCACCTGTGTGCTGATCACAACCTGAGTCTGATGTTATGGGAGAGGAAAGCACCCTCCCAGCCTGTGTCTCTCCTGCCCTTTTGACTTTGCCAGACTCTAAGATCTGTTGTTGTCAGCAAAGCTCCTGTTCTCACCAGCAGGCTCAAGCTCAGGGCAGAGGTGCAGGCTGACTGCTGCCTTCCCCTGAGCCTTCTGGCTGTTTGCCACCCTTCCTTTGGCCAGTCTCTCCAGACAGCAGCAGGGCTGCTCAGCTGGAGCCCCACATGCCCCAGGGTGCAGACAGGGCATCCCCCACATGCCCCAGGGTGCAGGCAGGGCATCCCCCACATGCCCCAGGGTGCAGACAGGGCATCCCCCACATGCCCCAGGGTGCAGGCAGGGCATCCCCCACATGCCCCAGGGTGCAGACAGGGCATCCCCCTCTGCCAGAAGCACTTTGTCCTCAAGGGTCACACAGCACTGGGACCAAATGGCACCTGAAGACAAAAGGAGAACCCAGACCCACCCTGGGGACATCCTGAGCACCTAAAACATCTCCAAGCCTTGGCTCCAACAGGCACTGGGGCATTGTCCTCCCCTGACCAGAGCAGGAGCAGATAAACCAGCCCCAGCCCTCCTGGTTAATCTGTGCTCAGTTCCTTTACCCTGCCTGCCTGTATTTAACCTCCCTGGGAGCCACCTGCGAGCACGGGAGGGGGGAGCACATGCCACAGGGGGTGGGGGGCAGGGGGGCTGTGCAGAGAGAGCCTCAGTGGCAGTGAGCAGCCCCACGTGCCTGGTCACACCTGGTCACTCTGGGGGGGACCGTGGTCTCCTGTCCTCCCCCAGCACCAGGCTGGTTTCAGTGGCATTGGTTGGTCTGGGATGGAACAATGGACAAAAGGGCAAGAGCAGCGTGGCCAGCCCCACCAAATCCTCTTTTTTTGCACCAGGATTCATGCAATGCAGGGTTTGTGCTGCTGGCTTAAATGTACTCCCAAAATCCAGGTAGCCCCTGGGGATCTGGCTGTGCCTGTTTTGATAGGCCTGTTTAAAGTAAAGAAGGTCCAAACTACAAACTACACACCAAAACAAAAAAAAAAAAAAAAAAAAAAAACAAAACCCCCCCAAAAAAAAACCAACACCCCCCCCAAAAAAAAACCCAAACAAACAAACAAAAAACAAAAAAAAACCCCACCACCAAAAAAACCCCACCAAACTAACAAAAAATGGGCATTCAAATTCTTTGGAAATCAAAAAGTTGGAACTTTCTCTATAAGAATTACTTCCTGGATTACCTTTGTGGTGCAAGCAGGCACCTCCTCTCAAAAAACAATAAATTCATGGGTATTATCTTCAAAAGAAAATAGCCCATTAAACTAAGCAAAATAAATCAAAACACCATAACCAAACATCTTGCGGCATCTCCAAAACCTTTTCATCATTCATTGCTTATTCCACTAGCTCCAAAATTGTGAGAGTCTTGCAAAAAAATCCTGTCCACTCAAATCTACATTTTTGTCTTTGCTTAAATGAAATATTTAACAAGTGGAAACAACACAGGTTTACAAGTAGTCAGTGAAGATTGAGCTTGTTGCAGAGATTTATTTTAAAATCATTCCATGTGAGGCATTCCACATCCTCTCCACCCTTAGGTAAAATTTCCATTTGTCCTTCCTCAGTCCTTCCTCCTGCTTGAAAAGCTGAGACCCTGCAGCCTGATGGGATGCAGTTGGTCTTTGCATTAAGGTAAACGGGAACAAAATCCTATTTAGCTTATGCTCAAGGGGACACTCAGAGCTTCAAGTGGCAAGAGCTTATTCCAGGGGGATTTGTGGAGTTTGACACAGATAGGAGAGACCAGGAAGGTGTGGATAGGGCCAGGCAAACAGGGAAGCAGCTGGATGTCCTGAATCCTTGTGCATCAGCTGGGAGGTGAAGCAGAGTGTGCACAGGACACACACACCCTGAGTGTGCCAGGCTCCCTGCTCTGGAAGGGAGGAACTCGAAGAGCTCTGGTGGGAAAGGTCAGGACAGCTGAGCCTGCAGAGAAACCAGTGAAGGGGATGGGGGAAAGCTCAGGAATCCCCAGGGCTTCTGCACCAGCAGTGGAGCCTTGCAGGTACACAGCAAGCACTGAGCCCAGCAACTCCAGGAGGGACAAGGAAAGCAGGGGCAGTGCTGGGTGTGCTTTTCTGGTGGCTCTGCTCTCGGGGAAGCCTGGCAGAGAGCGCTGCAGGGAGCAAAGCTGTGGGTACAGACTCTGCCCCGAGTCTCAGGGCTCCCAAACTGGCTCAGCAGCTGCTGTGCCTCTCCACATGCTCCAAACCAGGGTCACAGCCTGGTCAGAGAGGACTGGACCATCACCTAGTCCAAAAGAGGAAGACCTGTCCTGGCCATCCCATCCCAAAGTGGAATGTTTGATCTGGTTGTGGCTGCAGACTTTTGATGAGCTACTGATGATCTCTCAGAGAGACACCTCTAATCACCAGTATGGAGATAAATATGGGCCAGTGGTGGTTCACCACAGCTCAGATACCCTACAGAAACCATAGGGCAACTGAGGAAACCAAACTCTGCAGTTCAGCTCATCTGGGGGCCTCCTCTGCAGCAATGAGCTCTGTGCTCCCCAGGCTGGTGCTGCAAGAGATCTGTGTGCTGGAAGCTGAGCCAGGCTGCCCCTGCTCTGCACAGGGAGGATAAAGTGCATTCCTGGGCTCAAAACACACCACGGGCCTCTGGCTGGGCCAGCTCTGCCTTTGTGGGAAGTGAAGTTGATGTGCACAGTGCTCCCTTTGGGCTCCTCGGGCAGGGTGGGATGGTCCCTGCACAGCAGGGGAGGCAGACAGATCAGGGAGGGAGGCAAATAATTTCATACAAGTGCTCTGAAAGCTGCTCTGCCCCATCAGGGAAAAGGACAGGACAGCTCCAGTTAACTGCACCAGTCCCACCCCCCATGTGCTGCATCAGGCCATGGCCCTGTGGCATTCACACCACCATCCCCTCCCCTCTGAAGGACATCCTGGGAAAGGGGAAGGTTGGTTATTTGTGATGGCCCAGTCCTTTTTCTTTCCTTTTGAGGATCCCACCACCACCAGCTGCATCCACAGATGCAACCAGGCAGAGCTGGCCATGGGTCTCTGCCAATTATAAATGGCTTTGCTGAGCCTAATGCTGTGGAGCTTACAGCTCCTGATCCAGGTGGTCCCAGGTGGTTCTGCTCAGCTCCCTGATGGCAAAATTGTCAGACAGGCACCTTGGGAGCTGAGAGACAAAAATGACTTTGTGGTCCTGCCCTCCTGCCACGGCCAGAGAAGGTCAGGAGAGTGTGGTTTGGTTCAAAATATTCATTACTTACTTATTTTCCTTCTGTGAGATAAGAATTAGGAGAAAGGAAAGCAGGCACCAAACTTAAAAGAATATAAAGAAGTTTATTAACAGAACTAAAAGAGGAAAAAAAGAAGCCAGAATCAGACTAAATCTTCAGAACACTTCTCTTCCCCTCACCTTTCTCTCTTCTCCCACTGATAACATAAAAAGTCAACCCTTGAGATTTTCAGTCAGTTTACTACCTCTATAATAATCTTTTTCTCAGTTCACTCAGGGAGAGGGGTCTCTTTTGCTCATGGAGACATCTCCACAAGAAACAGTCTCTCTGATGGAGCCCTCCTTAACTAAATATCCAAACTATGCCAAGCCACAACAGTGTCCCAGCCCTCTCCTGAAAGCACAGGTTCTGCTCCCTCCTTGGTGCTCAGGAAGCAGGAAAGTCAGGCTGACCCACGAGCGGGTGCTGTGAGAGGGTTAAGCAAGAAGTGCTGATGGCATCTGTCCAGGAGCCAGCAGGTAAGTCAAGAATTTCCCCAGTGCATGCCTCAGCCTTGGAGCAGAGCGAGCCAAAGTGTTGTAACACCTCCTGCCAGCTCAGGAGACACATTAAAGGAGTTCACAGGATGGAAGCACTTCTAGGCCTGTTGCATAATCCAGATAAGTAGATAAGTCTGTAATATTTGCACAACATGGTGTCCCTTCCTTGGCCTTGTTAATGGTCTCGTTTTGCAGGACTTAATTCGGGGGATCTGGTGGATTGAGGACACCTTTCAGGTCATCGATTCCTTGGGAGGTGGCTGTGACTCAGCTCCAGCATTGTGACAGTGTGGGCATTAAAGGGACAGGGACACCTTGCTGACACCTGGACTTTGTGCTTTGCAAATCTCTTCCAAAGGCATTCTGGAAATGGCTCTTTTGGGGAGCTTTTACTGGAAAGACACTGGCAGTGCAAAACCACCATGGAAAAAGAAAGGTGTCCTGCCAGAGATGAACCAACCTTTGCCTGAACACACAGATACAGCTTGGGCATATCCCCAGTCAACTGATGTGACCCAAAGGGTGCAGGGATGTGGGAGCTGAACAGTGTCAGGACCCAGGTGCCAGGGAAAGAGGTGGGACAGCGTTGAGTGCATTGGCTGAGTACAGACACGGCCCAGAGCCTGCTGGGATCTGTCCTGCTCCAGTTCCTCCCCTCTCTGGGATTTACGGGGCAGCCCCAGGCGAGGGCACGGCAGCACCTGCCCAGCAAAGGGTGGCATCACCTTGCACGTATCTCTGGGCTCTGGGTGCAGGGAGGATGCAGCCAGCAAGCTCCAGGGCCGTGCCCTGAGCACAGAGGCACAGACCTGAGCAGTGAGAGCTGTTATCTGGGCACGGGCACAGTCCCACAGCAGGACAACAAGCCAGGAACAGCAGTGTTGTGCCAAATGCCAGTGCCAGCCTTCCCTCCAGGAGCTTTCAGCCCCACACCTTGCACTGGAAGGGACTGGGAGGTCCAGAACTCGCTGGGACCCTGCTCACAGCTGCTCACAGCCCCACACATTGTGCCTGAGCCTGAACCAACAGGCTGTGGAGCAGACAGAGCTGGATGTGCAGACTTTTTGCCCCAAGGGCCCCAGCCAGGTTTCAGGTCAGCCCAAATGGATTTTCACCCTGCCAAGTGAAAATCTTCCCCATTTCTCTGTTCAGAGCCTGGGATGCTTCGTTCTTGGGGGTAAATGATCTTCTTCAGGGATCTGCAGCATTTGTAAATTGCTGCAGAGTCCCAGGAGAGACCACATTGCTCCTCACATTCTTTTAAGGCAGATTCCCTGTGCCTGTGGCTATCCAAAGGCATCAGCCCCAGCCACTCTCACTCCGAGGGGAGGGTCCCAGACCTTGCTGTGCCCCAGCTCCTCTGGTCAGCTCACTCTGCTTTAGCGGTGGAGTTTTCCTCTCTCTCAGGGGCTCCTTTGGCTCGTTCCCAGGCCACAGCCCTTTGCCAAAGTCCATTCAGGAATTCCCCCCGGAGCGCTGATGCCGGGCTGGGGAGGGGCAGGACAGGGAGCAGGGCCAGCAGAGCCACCATCCCTGAGCTGCCAGCCCTGCTGGGGTGAGTCAGCCACACTCCTGACACCAGCACCGAGGGCAGGGAGGGCAGGGACACCTGGCCCAGGGGAAGGGTTTTCCGTGCTGTGCTCCCTGTAAAACCACTGCTGCTGCCCTTCCTTCCATATCCTAAACCAAAGCATCTCTGCTGCTTGCCCTGTTCCCCACCTCAGCCTGACCCACCTGCCCTGGGCACAGCCTGATCCTGGGGAGATGTTCTGTCCTCTTCAGCTGCAGGAGCATGCACAGATGGAGAAAGGAAGCAGCAGAGGTGCCTCATGGCAGGGGGAGTGCAGACAGCTCTCTGTCTTCCCCAAAATCCCCTCCTGGGGCAGTGCCAAGCAGCCAAGCAAAGACTAGACAGGAAGAAGACCAGAAGTGAAGGAGTTGGCATAAGGGATGCTAAAAGACTTCCCACTTGTTGCTTTTCCTTCTTAAGTAGGAATTGTAGTGCAATTACAAGATTGCAAGATTCCTGCTTGGGATTTTTTTAAAATGCTAATTCTGGATACCCAATCTTGAGCCAGGCAGGGGGGCCACACTGAAATAATAAAAAACCATTTGTTTTCCTGAGGGGGAAAGGAGAGGCTTGCTTGTTTTCCTTCCACATCAGAAAGTCAGATCTCGTACATGTAACTTTCTGAACCCTTGGATGAAAAAGAGCAGGTGGTTTTGTAGCACCAGATGCACCAAGAAAACATAGTCCTACTGCTTGAGTTGTGACAAAATGGTTAAACATGTCACTCGTTGTTTGCTTCACTCAGTAACTAAATAAACAGCTGGGAGAAAAGGTTAGCCCTCTACATTTCATCAGTGCTCATCAGTGAGGGTCAGATGAAGCTCATTTTCTGCATGTGGGACCTCTAACAAGTCCTACAGGGAACCCAAGAAATGTCAGATGTGACCTTCCTGGCAAATCAAATGTGAAAAACAAGGAAGCCAACCTAGGCAGGCTTATTAGGGAAGCAGAAAATGGGCACAGCCCATTTATTTTTCCTCAGCAGATCTCTCTGAGGTCACTATACTCCTGTAAACTGCATCTCAGCTTGGCTGATAAGAGAATCCAACTCTCTGTGGCATTAGTCAAGGGTGGGTCTAAGTTCATGCAGAGGAGGAGCAGAGCCTGGGAGAAAGAGCAATGAACCTGTGCTTGGCTGTGGTGGGGAGCTGAGTGTTAATCACAACCTCCTGGCCCTGGCCTCATCCAAACCCAAAAGACAGAGGATCTGGGACTGGAACCAGTTAAAAAACCCAAAAGCTCTGTGTTCAAAGGAGCCCAGCTGTCTCTCAGGGCTCCCCACGGTGAGGATCCAACGTGGCAGAGGGGTGCAAAGCTGGGTGTCCTGGTGTCCCACTCTGTGTCCCCTTTGGGCCACCTTCCTTCTCAAAGCCTGCAGCGTGTCAAGATGTTTTGTGCTAATTAAAGCTGTGGCAGTCCCATCCCAGATGAAGAAAAGCCCAGAGGGACTGTCTGAGTCACCTCTGAACCACAAAACAGCCAGGAGAAGACAGGCACAGAGGTCAGGGAGTAAGAAGAGGAATCTCCAATTCTGGTGTCTGTGGCTCAGGGGTTCCTTGAACTCCTGTGGTCACCAGAGGGTGTGGGGCACATGGACTCTTGGCCAGACCAAAAAGAGGTACCTGGTGAGGGAGAGATGGACTGTGTCCTGCACTGCCTGTGTGGGGAGGCTCCCAGAAACTCAAGGAGAGCCACACTTTGCCAAATGACCCTCCTGTCCTGTGTGCTGGGCAGTCAGCTTTCACTGCCAGGACACAGGGTAGCCATGCTCTGCCTCTTCCAGCTTTCACCCACCCTCCTGACTCCTACAGCTCATTGCTGGTCTCATTTTCTCCTGTTGGTATTCAGCAGGAAGAGTTGGGAGGGCCCAAAGCAGGATTCCTGCAGCTGGAGATGCTGCTGTGATGGACAAGCAGTGGCAAAACCCCCTGACCATTGTGAGCTGAGCCCTGGGGAGCAGAGAGCTGCAACAGCAACACCCCAGGCCGTGCCTTTCACAGTGGAAAGGTTTGGATCTCCTGCAACGATCAGCTAGAACCAATAAATGACCAAAGAGAAGGAAAAGATGAAATACAAGGCTGAGGAGGGGAGGGTGGTGCTCTGACATCCAGTAACCAACACCAAAGCCTGTTCTCACCAATCTGAGAGTCACCCCAAGACACCCCAAGAGTCTGCACTGAACCTGGCCAGCTCCAGTGTTGCTGCAAAGGGGCATGAACAGAAACTGCAGTTGCTGGAGGGCAACAACCCAAGCCTCGCTCAAAATAATTATTTTTTTTTTTTAATGAGCCGTTGTCCTGAAAATCTAAACCGTTCAATAGTCCAAAAAATCACTTTTTGTTTAGACCTTTCTGGCAATTTATGCTTTAAAAGGTTTCTTTAAAGAGATAAAATATTTATAAATTTTTCAAATGAAATGTTTGTGTTAATTCAAAGCAAACCACGTCTTTCTTTAAATGGCCTCTTCGATGAAATTTTCAACAATTTTCCCTAATTCAAGCAGAAAATGGTTTCAGATACTCCTAAACTACGGGATGGGAAGAGAGAGCCAGTGAAAATCAGCTGATAATTGCTCACCTCCATCACTTGGCAAGGCCTTGTGAGAAAACAAGTCAGCAAAAGGAACGAAGATGGGCAGGGTAAGCGAGAGGCACAGCACTGGACTCAAAAGGCTCACCGATGGATTCTGGCCTGCAGAGGCTTTGGTGACTCACAGGATTTCCTTGTCTCCTCTTTTTGGCTCATGCAAATACAGTTTGTGGTCTTTCCCCTGGCCAGGGTTTGTTCTCTGGAAGTCCTGGCTCTGCAAAGAGCTCTGGGAGCTGGCTGCAGCCCAGAGGAGCTCTGAGCTGAGGTGGCTGCAATGGGGACAGGCAAGGTTTGGGAAGCTGGGGCACAAAGAGGGAGCAATGGGCACAGGGAACACTCCTGCTGCTGTTCCCCTCCCATGTCCTGCTGGGCAGTGCAGGGTGCTGGTGGGGCAGAGGGAGCCAGGAGAACCCTCACTGAAGGGCCACACTGGTGGCATCTCCCAGTGCCCCCATTTCCTGCTCCTCCTTCATTTTCCAGCTCCACTTCATTTTCCTTGGATCCCCCTTCCCATTGCATTTTCCATTTGCAGCCCACAACTATCTCTGCATTCACTTCACAGGTCGGTGGTGAATTGTTTCTTAGGAAAAACAGGCCAGTGCAATGCCTTGGGAGCAACATTCCCAAGATATCCCAGAAACCCAGTTAGCTTCCCTGCACTCACATCCGAGACACCTCAGAAATTCCCCTGGCAAGGTTACCCAGCAGTCTGAGACACCGTCACTGCTGCCTTGGTTTTGATATCCCCTGCAGGGTAACTCTCCATCCTGGCTGCTGGGACCCCTCCAGCTCTGTGCTGGCTGCATTTTGCACCCCAGATATGCCATCAGGAGAGCTGTCCCCGGGAGCAGTGTCTGTGCCAGGCAGGCAGAGCCCAGCACCAGGTGCCCTTGTCTGACCTAATTCAAAGCAAAGCAGAGAGGGAGCCACGGAGGGTGTCAGGTCTTTAACTGCAGCCTGCCAGCTCCTGCACAGAGGTTCCATTCCCCACCTCCCCACTGGAGTTCCACAGGGAGATTTTAAACAGTCCCAGGTATTGACCCGGGGCAAGGGAGGCTTTGGTCAGCTGGAGCTGGCCAGAGTTCTGTGCTGTGATGCTGAGCAGTCACAGATCTGACACTGGCCGAGACCCACGTCCTTCAAAACTGTCCTTCCAAGTACAATAAACCACAGCAAGAGTTTAAAAGGTACCTGACAGCACCTGCAGGTGAGAAAGCCAGACCACAGCTGGGATAGTGGCTGAGAGCAATGAATTTTGCTTAATGGTTGGATTCAGTGATCCTAAAGGTCTTTTCCAGCCTAAGTGATTCTGTGTTCTGTGATTCTAAGATGTGCAGAGCCCACAGGGGTTTGTTCCTGTGCACCTCCTGGTTCCAGTATTTTTCAGTTAGTTCTGTCTGCAGAGGGTATGAAACTGCAGAGATGTCTGAGCTCTGCATTCCGTGTAAAAATGAAACTAATAAACCACGTGTTTGTAACCAGAGGGAAGTAACAGCAGGTGAAAACAAAACAAAGTTTGTATCTTCTTTGAGACTAAGGAGCCAAACTGGCAACACTGACCCCTGAGAGGCCCAGGGATGCTGGCTGGCATCCAGTGATCCCCATTCCAGGGGATGCAGACCTGCATGAGCTCTTCAGGCCACAGCACAGCATCCAGCACCAAGTGATCCCAGATCATTCCCAGCTGCTTGGTGCTCACAAAGCCCTCTGGTTTCACAAGGAGAGGCAGTGGGCCGTGCCTCACCCACCACCATCATCTCAAATCACCTGCTCTGGTGACCTGCTGCTGCCTGGGGGCACCAGTGACCCTCTGGACCAATTCTGGGTGGAGGTGTAGAACTTCAACCACCGAGAAAAGTGTAAAATATCTGCATTTTCCATTATCCTCACTGGGGTAAACTACCCTTGCTGATCATAGTGCCCCCTCACTGCACCAGCTGATGGGATGGGCTGGGCTTGACTTACTCCTTCCTTTCTCTCACTGGGGAGGGAGTATTTGTCTTGCTCAGCAAAGAGAATGTTTGGCTCTCCTAGGCAGGCAAATCTCAGAACTGCACAGTGAAAAGGCATGGGGAAGGCCAAGCCAGGAAGTGGCAAATGATTTTCCTGTCTCTGCAAGTCATCGACAGAGGGGAGCATGACTGGCCAGTGGCCAGCACGGGTGGAACTGCTCAGCCCATCAGCTGGAGAGCATCCCCACATCCCAGGGAGGCAGGCAGGAGTCTGACCAGGCTGCCCAGAGCTGTTCAGCACCTGAAAAACCAGACAAGCCCTGTGCTTGGACACAGCTGCAGGAACCTCAGCAGATGACATTGCTCTCAGCAGCTTGTGGCTGTCAGTGAGTGGAGCACCCATGGCACAGAGCAAAAGCCAGCAGCACCCTGGGTGCACAGACGCCCCTGGGAGCTGCTGGCCCTGTTGGGTGAAAGGCAGAGACCCTCTCAGGATGGAGAATCTCATGTCTGAGGGGGATTTGGACACTGGAGCTACGTGACAGCAGCACTGGAAGAGCAGCTGGGCAGTAGGAGGCTGTGAGGTCACGCTGGGATGAGAGGGCTGAGCTGCCTCTGGACTGAGCTGGGCTGCTGCCTGGATGACCCAGCTGCTCAGAGAAGACCCAGCTGTGAACCGAACACCCATGGCAAGGTACCCTCAGTGAGATGCCAGGGCCCACCCAGCACTTTGAGATGTTGTCCATGGGATAGAAAAGATTCCAGCAGTTACAGAAGGACATTGGTGTCATTGTCCATACCACAATTCCCAAAAAAAGCTGGATTTCCAAAGCTCCAAGCACTCACCAGGATTCACCTCCCCTCCACTGGCAGAGAGGGACTGCCTGGCTCAGTGCAACAGCTCTGCTGCTGCTGCTACAACTCTTGCTCTTTCCCCTACTTCAAGCACTGCATAGAACACAAAATATTCAATAAATGCATAATAAAGGGAACATTTTTATCCAGGAAGAGGACTGTGAGGGCACATCTGGTACCAAATATTTTTCTGTGCCTGCTGTGTCACTGCCAGTTGGGGCAGGTGCATTGAGAAAAACAGAACCCATATTTGTGCACTCTTTAAACTGTCACTGAGCTGTGTTTGGGACCCAGAAGGAAACTGAAACTCCTTTTTGTCATGTAGAGGCTATTGATGTGTAAGTAAACCACTTGTTATCTGGTTAATCACATCAGAGCCACAGATTGCAGGCAAGTCTGGGTTAAACAGTCCAAACAGCTATATCCATATAATTACTGTAACATTTTGTGCCAGTTTGGCCAAATTTGGAGGAGAGTACCCTCTGAGGAAAGGCAGGTTACAACCACCCCTCCTCCCCCCACCAGCTTGGGGAAAAAAGAAATTTTCCTTGGAGGAAAGAGAAAGAGATAAAAACTATTCATTTAACAAACACACAGGAAAGGATAATGATGCTAAATAATAAAATTTCTTGCTGTGGAGAGAAACCTGGGAAGATTTCAGAGTCGTTCTGTAGGTGTGGTCTCTCACCTCCTCCTCGGAGCTGGGTTGGTGTGGGTCCCCTACTGGGCCTTGGAAGAAAGTTCTCCCAGTGTGTTCTGATGTTGTGGAACAGTCCAAGAGATGAAGGAGAAAAAAACAGCCCAAAAGTCCCATTAAAAAAAAAAAAATAAATTCAACTCTCTGGAGAAAAAGAGCCAAGAGCAGCTGAAAAGCAAGGGGTGCTTCCTCCACACTCTCACTGCTGCAGCCGGACAGAGCCCAGAGCAGAGTCTGTGTCCTTGAACAATTGTTTTGAAAAGTTTGCTCAGCTTTTTTTTCCATCTTCCCCTTCTCAGGCTCAGTTTAAAGGCACAGAAAGGCACTAGAATTGATTTCTAGAGCAGACAAGAGGGGATACACATCTCATAATGTCAGCCCAGGACACATTGATGTCAAAGCAGCAAAGATGCTGGGAGTTCACATGTAGATGAGGATCTCAGAGTAAAGGGGGCCCAGAGGTGCCTTGGACTGCAGGGAGAAGCTCCAGCCACCCCAGCAGAGACATAAAGCAGTGTAGCTGCAAAGCCCCAGCCTGCTGCACCCCAGCAGGGAGAGCAGAGTGATGCTGCAGATGGACTGGCTTGGATTGGTGGGACACCCCCAGGGCACAGCCCAGCCCACAGAGCAGACCCCAGCCCCAGCCATGAGCTGGCAGAAGGGTCAGGCACACAGCTGCATTCTGCCCTATCCATGCAAACACACACTCCTACTACAGGAAGCCCTGGCCAGCTGAAACTGGCCACAACCCATTGGCTCCCTGTGCCCACGGGCTGTCAGGTAATGCCTCTGACCCCAGCACCCTCGGGAAAACACCTTCCCTGCCAAAGTCCCTTGCAAGCTGCCCCGTGCTTCCTGAGGTGCTGGAGAACACAGCTGGGATTGCAGCTGCCCAGAGCCAGCCTGTTGGAATCCTGGGGTTTGGGTTCATGGGATATTGGTAATATGGAGGTGATGAGATGGAGAATTTTGTGTGTGGGTTTGTTCTTCTTCTTCTTTCTTCTTCGTAAATCTGAGTGTTTTGTTACTGGGTCAAAAAGCCCACAATGAGGGTCATGAATAGTTAGGTATTGGGTTATAAGTAAAAACATATTTGTTGGCAATTCTTAATTGGATAAATTAGGCTTTAAATGGCCTCGGAAGTGAGAATTCAGGGCCATTTTCCACCTTGTTAACTCAGAGGCACATCCTGTGCAGGAATGCCATAGATAAGAATATAATAAACATCTGCTTATAAGAAAAATCCTGCATCTCCTGCATTTTACTGCAGCCCAGCACTGCAGAGCAGACACTGGGGGCTCAGTAAGGGCCAGGGTGTCGTGTGCACAGGTGGAAGCATTACAAAGCCTTTGGTTTTTACTGTACCACTGCACCCCACCTGCACCTGGGGTTATTATCCAAACCATTCTCCCACAGGTGAGACTCCAGCAGCATCCACAGGGCTGGAGCTGTCACCTCACAGCAACACAGAAACACAAAAGCAAACAAGCACAATGAGAAATGGCCCTGGAAGAATGCAAAAATTCATCAGAAAACTCAAACCAGGATCATCTCAAGAGGGGAATGTGGTTTTTTACTTTTGACAAAGGTGATTCAGCTCACACTCTGTCTCTCCCAGGTTTCACTCACTCTTCTTTCAGGCTCACACACAAGAGACCAAGCACAGCCAGGACCACCTGAGGTGACCTGGGAAATGAGGGACACCAGCTCCCAGCTCCTCATCCCAGCTCGTGGATCCTCCTCCGGTGGGTGGCTGTGCCCTGGTGCTCAGGTTGCCTCTGGTACCCAGTGGGAACAGAGCTGATTGGGATCTTTTGCCTCTCTTCACTCCGTCCTGCCTGTGAGTCACGAGGAGCAGCTGATTTACTCAGCTGGTCGGGCTCCTTTGGGGTGTGATCTCTCCTTTGTTTTAGGCTGTCCTTTGTTTTACTGCTGCCGTTGTCCTGAGAAGCTCAGGCCGATTGCTCAGCCCCCATGACCCGCTGATCAGGCACATCAGCACATGCCATTCCTTTAACCCTTCCTCCCTCGCTGTTTCTCCTGCTGCTTTCACACCGGGACATCTCCAGTCAGGGCAATTTTAAGCTTTTGTTACAAATCTCCACAGCCCGAGCTGGTTTCCAAATTGATGACACAGCGTTACAGAAACCCCTAAAAGCACAGCGGGTTTGGGTCTCTCGTTGTGTTGTTTCACACATGGACAGCTACAACACACTCCTCTCTTGCCAGCTCCTTGGAGAGCCTCAGCATCAGCATTAAAAGCTGAGTTTAGCCATTCATGCTCTCTGCAGAAGGATGGGGGGTACTGAGGGGGGTACAAAACTGTCTTGTTTGCCAGAGCATTTCCTTTGAAATCACTCCTTGCACCAATTCAGCAGATTCCTGAAACAGTCCCACATTTTCTTGGTGTTGGAGCCCTGCAGCTTTGAAACTGGAGCTCCTTCATGTTCTGTTGGATACATGCACGGACAGAGAGGATCTGGTTTGTTTAAAAAAGGATGGGATCTGACCCAAATCTTACAGCCAGGAAAGGCTCTGAAAGCTCATATGCAGCCTGTTGATAAGATGGGGCTCTTTCTGTGTGACATCTCTCCTGTCTGATACCACAGAATCATAGAAAACAGGTTAGAAGGACCTCAAGGATCATCTGGTCCATCCCCTTCTGGCAAAAACAAGGTCTAGACAAGATGACCCAACACCCTGTCCCATCTTGAAAATGTCCAGCACAGGGGAATTCACCACTTCCCTGTGGAGATTTTTTTCATTGTGAAAAATTCTCCTCATGTGTGTAGTCAGAATGTCCCCAAGAGTAACGTGCACCTATTGCCCTTCATCTTTGCCATGTGACTCCTGGTAAAGAAAGGGGTCTCCATCTTCTTTGTAGGCACCCTTTTAAGGTGTAAAATCACTGTAAGATGGTGAAAAGGTCTCTGCTAAGCCTTCCCTTCTCAAGGCTGAACAAACCCCGGTCGCTCAGCCTTCCCTCATACAAAAACTTCCCAGCTCTGGAATCGTCTTCGTGCTCCTTCTCTTGATCCTCTCCAGTCCATCTACTTCTCTTTGAGTAGCAGGGGCCAAAACTGTGCACATCATTCCAGGTGTGGCCTGACAAATGCAGAGTGGGGTGGGACAGTGACTTCTCCAACAGGTGATGCCCCTGTTGATGCAGCCCAGCCTCCCACTGGCCACACAACTGGTCACTCTCAACACACTGGTCACTCCCAGGAGCTTGGTGTCCACCAGCACCTCCAGGGCTCCTTCCCCAGAGCTGCTTCCCAGCTGGGTCAGTCCCAGCCTGTGCTGCACTCCTGGATTATATTTCCCCAGGTGAAAGGCTTTACATTTTTCTTTGCTGAGTTTCACAAGGTTCTTGTGAGCCCATTCTTCCAGCACATCTGGGTCTTCCTGCAGGGTGGAGAATATATCTACATTTAGGATTAGTCCAGCCTCTCCCAGACAAACTCTTAAGGGTCTCTACATACAAGGCCAAAAGCAGAAGACCCAGGTGGATCAAGGAGCATCAAACCTCAGGTGATCACCCAGCCACACGGGAAAGCACTTCCAAAAATGACCAACAAAAGATGAAGCTGCAAAGAAAGGAGAGAGAGTCCAGAACAGGCTGAGGGAGACCACAAAGGTTTCCAAATAATGATGGAATCTGAAGAAAGTACCACGCTGGAGCCCCTTTCCCAAGTTTTCCTGCTGGAAAGGGGCTCCAGCAGGCCAAGACCACAGTCACTCATATCTCATCCCTCAGACACTGCTGGCCCCTGTGCTTTCAGTGCTCCCTCCTGGCCTGAACCCCATGAGGAGCTCCAGAGCCAGCAAGATGCCAAGGCTGTTCTTGGCTGGGAGGTGAAAGGAGGGTGCTCTGGGGACTGCACACCCAGGAGCCCTGTCTGGAACACCCCCGAGCACCGTGAGAGGGAACGAGGTGCCCCATGAAGCCAAGCAGTTCTATGGACTCTGTGTGACAGGGAGAGGATAAGAGTGATATAAAAAAGGGGGAAAACCTTGGGCTGAAGGAGGGTAGGGTTAGATTTGATACTGGGAAGAAATTGTTCCCTGAGAGAGTGGTAGGGCCTGGCACAGGGTGCCCAGAGAAGCTGTGGCTGCCCCATCCCTGGAAGTGTCCCAGGCCAGGCTGGATGGGACTTGGAGCAACCTGGGACAGTGGAAGGTGTCCCTGCCCATGGCAGGGGTGGAATGAGATGATTTTTAAGGTCCCTCCAACCCAAAGCAGTCTCTGATTCTGTGATTCTGTGATTCCAACACACGAGAAGAGGACGGGTTGGAATATCAGCAGTGTTCACTGGAGGAGAGGCAGGGACAGGCTGTGAGAAAGGACCTGTCTCACAGGAGACTGAAGCTCAAGGAAGGACATCATGGTCCTCCCCTGCAGCTTTCTAAGGGCAGGAGAGCCACAGTTATCAGTGGCCCAGCTCAGGTTTCCCCATCAGAAGAGCAGAGAGCAGCTCAGAGCTGCAGACAGGGCACCCTCCATCCCCTCTGCCCTCAGAGGATCCTGTGACCTCAGAGCTCAGGGGGTCTCTGATCTTCCTCTCTGCTTGTGAGGGGAGACACAGCGCTGCCAAGCCCAGAGGGAGGTGGTGTCCCCAGGGCTGGTGTCCCCAAACTAACAAAGGGGATACTTAAGCCAAATTCTCCTTTGAACCAGACCTGTGCTCTTGTAGCCCAGCCAAGGCAGCTCTGTTGGCCTGACCAGCACAGTCCCTGCCTGGGCCACCACAGGGACCATGTCTGTGCCATCAGCAGCTGCTGCTCGTGGAACCACGAGGTGCCTGAGCAGCTCCCACACCTCCAGACTGAGCCAGAGCTGCCAGAGCTGGTCCAGCAAGCCAGCCTGGGTTGCAAATCCACAGCTGACAGGACAAGCCCAGAGCAGACAGGACGGCATTCCTGGGCTGCAAGCAGAGCCTCTGGCACCCTCCATGAGCTGTTCTCAAAGAGATTATGCTTGCAAATGAACTCAGCAGGCTGGGACTCCCAAAACAGCCCCTGTGCAGCCAGGGGACCATTCCCTGCTCCACTCCCAGCATTTGGAGACTTTAAAGGGGGCTGTCACAGTCAGGAAGATCCCACCCTGAGCCCTGCTCCCCCGGCCATGTGAAGGGTCTCACCAGGACAGCTCTCCTTCCCTGCCAAAGAGCTTTGCTCTTTGCCTCATGCCAGCTGCTCACACAGCTCTTTGCAACCATCTTGGCTTTTTTTTAATTAAAGATTTTTCTATTTCATTTAGAAGTTCTCATGCTCCCATAGAACTCAGAAAAATGGGTCTCCTTATCTCCTTGGGCATGAACTGATAGCACATGAACTCTGGCAGTTCTTCCAGGAGGGTGTGTGCAAGGTGATTTCAGCCATAAATCCACTGTGGGTGGGGTGGGATTTTTTTTTTTTTTAATTTATTTTTTTTTTACCCTTCTCATTCCCCAGTTAGAAAGTTGCACTGATTTACAGATTCTCTGTGCCCCCCATGGGTTTATATTTGGCTATGAAAGCACCTGCCCAGCCAGCCACATGCTCAGAAGGGGTGTCCTCTGCAGGGTCCATCCAGTGACTTCAACTCCAGCCGGGCAGCCCAGCACGGTACTGCAATTTTCCTCCCAGTCCCCAGGCACTGAGCCTGACCCCGTGTTGTGATGGGGGGACAAGGATGGGGAGCCCACCACCCCAGGGATGCAGAGATCCACGCTGGAGATGCAGGGGGAGCTGTGCTGCTCTGGGTGCTGTCAGTGAGCAGTGGGACGGTGCAAAGGGAGGACAGGAAGCCACCCAAGAGCCCTTTTGGGGAGTGAGGGGTTAGAGGAGCGAGCAGCAGGAGGGGCCAGGGCTGCTTCCTGCAGAGCAGGACTTCCAGCAGGGCCGTGGCCACCCGGACACCCCCTCTCCCTGGCAGGAGGATGCCTTTGTGCACAGTTTATGCATAATAGATCTTCCAAGGAAAGAGATACTGTCTCCTCTTGCTCCAAATACAATTTCAATTAGATGAATAGCAGCGTAATCCCATAGAGGCACTCAGCTGGGAACTGACCATGTGAGAGGCAGCCAGCCCTCCCCCAGCCGAGTGGTGAAAGGGGATCCCCCCCTCAACCTGCTGGCGAGGAGGCCCCAAACCCTCCAACAGGGACCATCTGCTCCCGCAGCAGCCCCTCCTCCCGCAGCCCCCAGTGAAGAAAGAGCCCGGGCTGCCAGTGCCTTCTGAAACAAAGGCAGTGCTCGGGGACCGGTGCCTTCAGCCCCCCGGGACTGAGGAAGAGGAGGGGGAGTGAGACCCGGTGGGTCCCTGGGAGACCCCCCTTGCTGCCACCCTTTGGGCAGGCAGAACTGGAGGGAATGCTCCAGGAGAAGATGGGGCACTGAAACGGGGAGAAACTATTGACCCCCTGCAGCAGATGATGCCAACACAGGGGAAGAGGAGAAGGGAAGGAGGACAGATCACAGGGACACTCCAAACTCTCCTCCTTTTCCTCCTGCTCTGCCCCTGGCACATCCCAGGGCAGGGACTTGCTTCCCCTCCCATCCTGGCCAAAGGGCAGAGCTGCTCCACCATCTGCCAGCGATGAGACAGCAGCAGAGCAAGTACAGAGCTGAGCACTCTCTTTCCTCTGAATATCTCTGGGCTCTTGGAGGGAATTTCCTCTTGCGCCGAAATTTTCAGACTTGTCCCTAAGTGCCAGAGAGGTAATTTGGGGAAATTCTTGAGAAACCTACATTGTGCAACCGGGAGTTTAAAGAGAGATTTTCAACCCACAAGGCAACTGACACCACGTTTGTCAGCAGCTCTTACCAAAGCCCTCTGTTTCAGCAACCCCTTCCCAAGCAGGAATGCTCTTCACTCGCTGCTCCACAGCAGAAGCACTCAGCTCACAGGTACAGAACCACCAGACCCTTGGCTCTGTGGTGTCCTACTCCACACATCCCAACAGCCTCCAGAACAAATATCCCTGTCAGGGGCACCCTCCATCTCCCCGCCTCGGGACAGATGGGACAGCAGCTCTGCAGTACGTGCAGGAGCAGCGTCCGGCAGAAGGGGCAGCCTGGCAAGCTCTGCAGGGCAGCAGCAAGGCATTTTCTTGCTAAAGTCAACAGCTCCGAGCCTGAATACACACAGCTGGGCACAAAGTGGCTGGAGATCACATCTGCTGAATAAGAAGTGGCCATTGTTATGCTTTGTCACCCGTTTCAGAGCAGATAGCACTTTAAAGCCATTTGGTGTTGCACTCTGAATAGTTTAAAAGGTCAGGCTCTGAGCATGGGCAGTGCGGTGTTTTCCCAGCGCTGGAGCGTGATGAGAATATTCCCAGGTGCGAGTGTTTGTCTGAACATCCGCTGCCTTCCCAGTCCCCCAGCCCGGGAGGGGAGAGCTTTGATCTCTTCCCCAGCTGAGACCTGGAGCGTGTTATGCTTTCCCTATCCTCACTCACCCTCTCCACAACCTGTTGCTGTGGAGCAGGACCAAAGCCAGCACTAAAGCCAGGACTAAAGCCAGTGACACTGAACCGCAGCCCTGCGGGAGACGGGCGCGGGGGGACCCGGGGGTTCAGCGGCGGCTTTGGCACAGCCTGGCCCTGCAATCGATGCCTGAACGTGCTCCTGATCTGAGATACAGCAGAACCTGCTCGCCAAAGGCCGGCTCGTGGTTGGCAGTGAGAGGGGAGCTGCTGTGTCCCGTGTTTCGTGTTTCGTGTCCCGGGATGCTGCTGGAAGCTCAGCAGGCGCCCGCAGGCAGCCAGGCGTGCGCCCCGCCACGCTGCTCCCGCAGCGCGATCACAAACCCAGACATAAATCGTGGTTAACCTTTGCTCTCTCTCTCTCTCTCCTGTGTTTGTCCAGAGGCTACAGAAATATTGCACAAGACACGTGATAGCCAGAGAAACAAAAATAACCTTTATTAAGCTGTCCCGGAGTGGGAGGCGTGGGGAAGTTTTTGGTAAGTCAGTGCTTCTCATAATAAGGGAATGAGTTTGGGAAAATAATGCAGACCAGGTGGTCCTTTATCAGCGGGTAGAGGTGTGTGTTGGGATCTCAAAAGGGACAGGCACACCCCCTCATGACTCACCTGCAGTAGGGCTTTTTACTCCAACTCTGACTTCGACGTCTTTGCTCTTTGCAAAAGCAAAACTATTTCTTTCCCATCAACTCAGCCCCTTCCAGCTACCCCGACTTTAAAAATTCCTGCTAATTCTTTTTTTTCTCCCCTCTGTCACCGCTACAAAACAAAGTTGAACATGTCCTAATGTCTCGTTATTTCTGAATGACGCAGGATTAACCAGAAGAAGAGAACCTGATTTTGCAAAACCAACTGAGATTCCGATTGCCAGGAAAATAAACACCTTGCATTGCCCAGTATGGACCTGACTGCGAGATGTTTGCGTCTACCTGCAGAGAGAGACATCACCCAGCTGTGCGTGTATTTGTGATGCTAAAACTGGAGTCGTAAAGGCCCATAATCCCAGGAAAGCACATTCCTCTAGGCTGAAACCCATGAAAGCACTAGAAAAGGTGGCAGAAAAGCCCAGTGAATATCCAGGCTGAGTTTATAGAGAGGAATCATCTGTACCAGAGCATGCAAATACAGCCTCACGCAGCTTTTGTATTCACTTGCCACAAACCTGCGACTGAATGAGTTTCACCGGCACAAATGTTGGAGGAAAGTGAAGTTCAAAGCTGCATGCATGAGTAACCATGGAAACAGAATTTTAAATTTGCACATGCGAGTATTTGTATCCAAAGTACTTTGTAAGCTCGGCCAATGCGGGGAGAGGGACAGCACCATGTCACAGCCGGCCAATCGCGACTCAGAAACACAGCTTGAATTTCAAATATCACCTACTTACACCAAACCTCCCGTCCCGAGTGGAGAAAAAAAAAGGAATGTGAAAAAAACCTGCCTGGAATTGCCATCTGCTCGTGAATATTCCACAATTAGCAGGGACGGGATTCATTGGATACATTATTCACCGTGGATTATTCGCCCAGATCTAACAGCAATAGTGCAACGGGGCATTTAAATCTTGTGATGAGGAGCCACTGCAGGCATAGAAGGTGTATGTGACTGTCCCCAGGTATGAATATGGATGTGCTCCTCTCCTGCAGGAATCTCTGGGAACAATAAATGTGTGGTAAATACCTTGTCCTCTGCATCAAGAGAAAACCTAGAACTCTGTGATAAACGGCATTTTTTTTTTTTTAATCCCTTTTCCCATTTGTTCTCTGCCTCAACACCTCTTCCCTCAACTGGGCTACTCATGCCCTAAAATCAGCTGCTGTTTCAGCAACAAAGGCACCTGCTGTGGCTCAGGCTATGGAAGAGGTTTGGTGAGACAATGTTTTTCCCATCTACCACCCCAGCCTTCCAGTGTGACCCAGCTTAGGCTGTGAAAATCATAAATAAAAAAACCAAACCAAAACAAAAAACCTCCAAGTGCAGCACTATATTTGCACTCGTTGCTTTCCCAGGAAATCTCCAGGAGCTGCCTTGCAGTTTGGCACAGATGGGTTTTAGGGCCCTTTGCAGGTTCAGCTCTCATGGCACGGAGCCAAACCCACCAGTGGCAGATTGACCTTTGCAGACCTGGGTGCCAAATCGTGACAAAACAAGAGACACCCCAAAAAACTCCTCAGCTGAAAAGTGACGACCAGCAGGCACAGAAAGAAACCCCCTTGGGAAGGGGACAGGTTTGGAGGGCTGTGTGTGAGGCTGGAGTAGCATGGAGCCAACACCAGCGGGCTGTGCCAGGGTTGCTTAAGTAGAAACAACACGGAGAAAAAGAAAGAGGAAAAATGATAAGAAAAAGGAAAATAAACCCCACAAAACACACAAATCTAATGAAAGAGTCCAAAGTAGCACAGGATGGGGTTGTGCAATTTCAATTTGTCCAGCACTGCTCACAGACAAACACTCCCTGCAGCAGCAGGGACTTGTGCAAGCGAGGGTTGTGAAATCCCCGTGCTCTGCCAGCTGTTGCCCAACACTGCTGGGTAGCAGGGCTGTGCTCAGGAATAATCCAGGATCCTGCAAACACCACAGCAAGGCCCTGGCACTGTGCTCTGACTCCTCAGGGCTGAGTAGGAGCAGCAGCACTGCAGTCCTCTGCCTCTGATGGAGTCTCTTGTGGGAATGGTACAGCCAATCCTGCAGGAAGAGGGGGTCAAGAACAGACAGGACAACTTCCCTGCTGCTACCAGGAGCCATTCCCAGGCTGCTACTGATGAAGTCACTGATGGGCCAGGGTTCCCCATGCAGGATGTCTACAGATATCATACACGAGATGAGTCCCCAGGTGATTATTTCCTTCCCCAGTACCAAAAAAATGGTCTCCTGTGAAATGGTAGAATGTGAGAAACTCCCATCCTAAAGGACTTGTAATGTCCAGGTCTCCACGCTCAAAGCTGGCAAGGGAACCAACCTCCCTTGGGGTGCACAGGCACATCAAGGCTCATTGTTTGATCCCAAAGGTTTGAGGCAGGGGCTAAATCTTGGGACATCCAGGTTTAAGACCTTGAACAGGATCCACTGAACCCACACAGGCCAGATAAGGATCTGGAGATGCTCCTCTGAAGGGGATCATGTAAAACTCATCACCGTGAGCTCCAGGAGCCAAAACACTGCCTGGAAGGTCCCATGGGAGGGCTGCTGGGTCTTGGGGTTTAGTTAAAACTTCGTCCTTAGATTCTCATGATTGTTGACTGGAAGGGTAATTCCGAGCTGGAAGAGCAGCTTTGGTGTGATTGTCCCATGTTTGGAGCCCATAAAACCATGGAGGTTTCCCCTCTCATCTCTGCTCTGCAGGGTTTGACTCGGTGCAAGCTGCACAGATGTGCTCCCTCACCACGCTCTGCAGGGATTAGGCAATTAAACAGTGATTTGGCAAATAGTTTATTTGCTAAAAAATGTGATTTATTGAGGTTTAACATGCAGCATAAATTTGGTTGACAGTCGTTTTTATTATTTGGGCTTGCACTGCCTGAGGGAAGGGACAGTCCCCTTTCACCCACACATCCAGGGAGGTAGCCAGCCAAAGTCAGGGGGTTTGAGCCCCATTTCACTGACACTTCCCTTATTCATTGTACTTGAGCAAATTCAATACTCACTGCTTTAGTGAGCTTCAAACACAGACCACAACCTGCCCACCTCTTACCCTAGGAGGAATTTCTGCTCTTGCTCAGAGATGGATAAAGGGCTGCAGTTGTATCTCATCCATTTGCAGATGTTGCTTCATTTGTCCCAGGCCTGCAATGCTCCAGAGCCCCTTAGGAACGAGCCAGGACCAGAGAAGGACATGATGTTAAAAAGGAAAGGAAGAGAAGAGATGGTTTTTGGAGAGACCTTCTAGCACCTTCCAGTACCTAAAGGGATTAAAAGAGAGCTTTGAGAGGGCCATAGAGAGCAGCTTTGGACAAGGGCCTGGAGTGACAGGACAAGGGGGAATGGCTTCAGACTGGCAGAGGGCAGATATAGATCCAACATTAGGGAAAAGTTCTTTACCATGAGGGCAGTGAGACACTGGAATCCCTTGCCCAGAGAAGCTGTGGCAGTGCCCAAGGCCAGGCTGGACAGGGCTTGGAGCAGCCTGGGACAGTGGGAGGTGTCCCTGCCCATGGCAGGGGGTGGAACCAGATGAACTTTAAGGGCCCTTCCAACTCAAACTATTCCATGATTCAGTGCCAGTGCAGCATCAGCCCCACCCCAAGGAGCCCTAGAGCATCTCCAAGCCATCTCTTGTACCACACAAGCCAGAGGTTCTCCTTTCCTACAGCACTGCCACTCAGCCCCTCAGCAGCCTGGAAAAGCAGCAGGCAAAGACAGCTTGTCCCTGGAGCCGGATGAGGGGCACAGGCTGAGTCTGGAACCACGACAAAGAGCCTTGGAGAGGGGAGATGAACACACAGCACATGGAGAGAAGCATCAGGAGCCCAAAGGGAGCAGCAGCTCCACATCTTGCTGCTCCTTTTCCTCTCCAGTGCTGAGGTGTTCCCAGGTGCAGGTGGCACTTCTTTGCCTCTCTTTGCTGACCAGCCAGATGAAACTCCAGATTATCTAAAGACAGCTGAACCATGCCCACAGTCTAGGAGAACCTCTCCAGCACAAGGACAAAAGCCACTAAATCCATCTTCCCTCACTATTATCCTGCTCTGCATAAGCTGCAGCTACAGGGTTGTAGTTAGTTTGAAACTGGGAAGGGAATCTCTCCATCATCTTGTCCACCTCTCGGACAAAATCTTCGAGCACGCTCATGAAGGTAAAGGATCTGGGTAAAAACAGGAAGAATTATGAGGAAAGCAACTCAGGGAAAAGAGAAAAGCAACACAGTTCCAGGGAACTTAAAGGAAAAAGAGGGAAGGGTGTGAGGGTGGGAGTGATGGGTTCACTAAGTGCCACCTGAACTGCAGCCACCTCCATAGCAAGTTTAGGCCATGTAAGCAGTAAGTTCCTGTCTGAGACCTTTACATCTCAGTAAGTTTCCACTAGAAACACAGTTGGGCCAAAATAGAAACTCGTTGGAATGTGTCAATTTAAATTATATTTTCTATGGAAAAAAAAAAAAGTCCAAATTAATCAGTACATTTTTCTCTTCTCATTTCAGTGAGGCAGAAAGCTTCATTTGACCATGATTTATTTCACTTAAACCTTTAAAGCTAAATAACCTCTTGCACAAGCATAACACACATGCATCAGCATTAGATATCCACCAGGTAAATCTTACTGCAGTGAGCCACCAGTACCAAATTACTGAGTTCTGCATCCCCCTACACTTTGCAACTACTCTTTTCCTTGGTGAAACCTTCCAATCCGTGCACTGATGTGAACTCATCTGTATTTCCCTGTGGTTGAAGCAATCTTGTCTAATAGGATCTGTCCTAAAACGCCCCCAAAGTGTGCTTGGGATTGAGCCTCCAGCACGAGCAGCATTTGCAGGATGTACCTGAAGTTCAATCACTCCCCAGAGGTAACAAGGCAAAGACCCAGCACATAAAAGGAATCCATCCTGTTCCAGTGCAGACTGAACCAAACTGGTCCACAAACCGTAGTTAATATCCTCAGAGCTCATGCCAAAAGAGTCCCTTTAAATCTGGAACTGAGATCTGACTTTTGGGAGAAAGCCTTTTCAAGCCTTGGGAAGAAAAGGGTCATTGCTTTCTTGCAGGAGACTTGTAGGAGACCCTTTCCTTTGCTCTTTGATCCAGTTCCTCACCCATCCACACCTCACCCAGCGTCTCTGGGCCAGCTCCTCTCAGGGCTGTTCCCTGTAGGAAGTGCAGAGGAGTCTGCCCCAGGTTTGGCTCCTGTTGCTGTTCCCAGACCTCCACTGTCTCAGACACAACCTGCCTTGTCCTCCCACACCCGCAGGAATTGCTGGGACTGTCCTGTCCCAAGCACATGCCCTCTGGGACTAAAGCTGTCTTTTCACATGTGTCTGTACAGCACCTAGCACAATGACCTGGTAATTATAACAGAAGCTAAATTACTGCTAAAATTAGGTGCTTATTAACATGATCGCCTCTGGGCACCACCACCACACTTAATAATGCTGCAGTCTAAGAGGAGCTCAGGACCCATCATAATCTTCATGAAAAGCTGTCCTTAGGGACAGAATTTCTGTACCAGGTCTTGGTTTTCCATTAGGTCACATTTTACTCAGGGAAAAAAAAAAAATCTCTGTTCAGCTGCCTGAGGATTTCAGTCCAGTTGGATGATTTTAACTGCAAAATGAAGGCATGCACGTGTTGTCACCTCTAAACTTTACTTTTTTTGTAAGCTTTGAGCTTTGAGAAGAGTTTAGGGGGTTCAGGCACTTGGACTGCAGATACCTCACAGCCGTGTGAAGGCCAGGGCAGGTCCCACACAGCCACCCAACACACACAGCACCACAGCAGAACCAGCTGCACAGAGCCAAAGCCAAGCTGTGTTTTCTCCTCTCCAGTTCCCACAGCCCCTTTCCTGTGACCAGGATTCCTGGAGGGGTCAGCTCCAGCCCCAGGGTGAATTCAGGACCATGGCTGGAATGGAGCACGGCCAAACTTCACTTTGCTGCTTCAATCCAACCAAAGTGACTGAGTTACTGGAGATGGGATGTGGTCCATGGCGAGACCCTCGGGAGAGGCTGAGGAGAGGGCAAAGCCAGCTTGTTCAGGTGCCATTGGGTGAGGAAAGGCGTGGGGTGAGCTCAGCATGCCAGGGGGTTGGGGCACAAGGAGGAAGGGCTGTGGGGCTGTGTTGTCTGTCCCCTGCCAGACGCAGCACCCTGGAGAGGACACGCACATCCCAGCGGGGATTGTCTCCCACTCGGAGATGCAGAGGCAGGACTGGAGCAGAGCACTGGGACAGACCCGAGCAGCTCCTCTGAAGACAACCCCCTCCCAACCACCCCGGTCAGCTCCCTCTGTCCCTGTCCCGGGTGAAGGAAGGACTCACACAGCCCCAGAGCCCCGAGGCTGCTCCAGCCGAGGCGGGGACCAGCCCCGCTATCGCCCCGCACACCTTCCCTGCCGCTGGTTAATGGGGCAGGGAGGGACCGGGAGGCTCCTCCCAGCTCTGTGCCCCCCACCCCGCACACCCCCACAACCACTCATATTATCTGTATCAAGCACATTTTTATGTAAATGCTCCAAGCATCCCTTTCAGGGGTACAATGCCTCCCAGACTAAGCCGCTGAAAGGCTCCGGCCCATTTCCCGTGCCTCAGCTGCTCGCCCAGACAAACAGAAGTGTGGCTCTCCACAAAGGGCTATGGAAATGCCGAGCCAGGGAGAGCCGAGGGGAGGGGGCAAGCAGGGGCCAAAGCTATTTCAATGACAGAAGAAAAGCCCAGCTCCGGTATCTGGATGAGTCAAGGAAGGGACAGGCTCCACAGATGGGTAAATGGAGCTGCACAGCCTCCCAACAATGCCTCAGCTCCGAGCCCCGGAGTGTTGCTGTGAAGGCAGGGGCTGCACTCACAACCTGGATCTCTCCATGGAAACAGCCTACGGAGCAGGGAAGGAGTGTGTGGAAAACCAGGAGACACTGGAGACCATCACATGATGTCCCCAGCCTCTGCCTGTGCTGCAGGGAACAGCCCAAGGGACAGGAGAAGGAGCAGCATCCCACATCCCACATCCCACATCCCACATCCCACCGTAACTGGGACCTTCCTCCGTTCCTGCTGTGGTGAGACTGCTCATGGGCTGGTGGTCAGTGCTTCATGGCACATCCAGCAGCTCTGCCTGCTCCAGGCATCCTCACTCAGGAAAAAACAGCTTCGTCTGCCAGGAGCAGATCAGCAAGAAACTCATGTTCAACGAGAAAGCTCTGAAAGCATCCACAGACTCCTCTTAGCCCATGCTGGAGGCCAGTGTGCCAAAGAGGTGGCCCCCCAACACACACCCAACCAGAGGGGCTTTCTAGCTTTTCTCTGCAGAAAAAAAGCAGCAAAGCTGGTGTTACAACTCAGTGCATCCCTCACAGGTTGTACTTTCCCAGCCAGAGATTAGGAACAACTCCATTAGAATCCCATTCCAAGGGTGTACCAGAGCTATGGCTTGCCCTGGCCTTCCCTTGTGCTTCATCCTGTGCTCAGTAAAGCCTCTGTGAGGGCAAGCCAGGATCAGCAGGGGGGTCCTGATGTGCATCTCTCTTTTGGAGGAGGTTGAAGCTGCTGCAGGAACGCTGCAATTATGAGACACAGCAGACAAAACTCTGTGGGGAATTGCACGTTTGTGGGTGAGGTCAGTATGGGGAGGGTCGGTGGGGAACTGAAAGTGATGCCTTAGGGTTTAACTTTTATATTTTCCAGCCCCTGCCCTGCCCAGTGTGTAACTCTGGAGTTTCCTGTTCCCTGTTCAGTGCTGCTCTCTGTGCTGGGCACACACAACAAAGCCTCTCCGGGGCTGCTCTCCAAGGACACCCAGCCCAAACTGGGCCCAAAAAGTATCAACCAAAGAGCCTCTGAGAGGGGGGCAAGCTGAGGGCAATTCCATCATTAACTGCAGCTTTAATTGGAGAATGAACCCTGAGATGCAAATGAACCAAACCTATAAAAGTGGGAAGAACTCGTGGCCTCTCAGGGTCCATCTCGGGGCCCATCTGGGCAGCACCTCTGGCTCCCCAGGGGTACCTTTGGAGGCCTTTCCAATAAATCCCCACCTTTATTCCCTTTACTCCTGTCTGGGCTCTGTTTCTGGGAGGCCTCTCAAGGCATCAGAGGCAGATGAATGGAGCAATGGATGAATTTGACATCTCACTGCCTCTCACACTGCCTGGGGCAAAGCCCTGACGATGGGAACACGAGACCAATGTCTGTGCACAGCTGAGACGTTTTGGGGCAGCCCGTGTGTCTCACCTGGCTCCACAGCACCAGCTGTGCTCTGCTGATGGAGAGCAGCAACACCAGACCTCACCCAGAAAAGTCTTCTCCCTCTCCCATCCTCTGCTGTCACACCCCAGGCACTCACAGCTGTCCCGAGAGGCTTTGGCAGGGATGAGGGGCCAACACAGCACGGCTTTCGCAGCATCACTGCAAGCCAGAGCACTGGGAATTCTGGACAAACTGGTCAGGATCCACGTGGGAAGCCCTGGGCAGTGTTTCCAGCTGCTTCTCATGCACAGAAACCCAGGCAGCACATGGCCTGGCTTTTGCTGCCGGCCAAGCCCTGCACTCAGTGTATGAGTGTCCCTCTGCAAAATCAGGCCAAGGGCACAGAGCCATCCCTTCCATCGATTGTTCCACTCTGCTTTGATAATTCACCATTAAACTGCAAGGAAGTTTGCAGTGGGAGGCAGGGACAGCCGTGGGACATCCACTGGAGCTTGGCCCCGTGTGACAGGAGGGGCTGGTGCCTGCCCAGCTGGGGACAGGGCCAAGGGAAGGGCAGCCAGTGCTGCAGTGCCCACGGGGACCGTGGGGACCACTTGTGCCCCTCCCATGCCCCTTCCTCCTGCACCACCAGCTGGGTGAGCTGGACCAGCCTCCCCCTCCTCCAGCTCCTCCAGCATTATTTACTCCAGCCAACTCTGCAGCATCCCCCTGCCCCAGCAGTGGGACCGGGAAGGAAGGACAGGGCAGCCCTGGGTGTGGGAAGGAGACCCCAGGGATGAGTCTGGAGTGGGGCTGATGGAGAGGATCACGGATGTTGCATGAGGCTGTGGCAGCCTGGGTCTCTGGGTCCTGCTGGTGCCAGGCCAGCTTTAGGGCTAAAACAAGCTTTGTGGCTCCAAGTTAACTTCCCCAGGCTCCTTCCAAACACGGAGCTTCCTGGTGTTCCCCAAGTGCAGGGCCTCATCCCACCCACCAGGATGGGAGCTGCAAACCCAAGCCAAGAGCAGCTGAGGTTTGGGTCAGCTCAGCAGCTCTGCCCTGAAATGTGGGCTTTGCAACAAACAATTATGGTAATTGCCAGTGACAAAAACAGGCAGAAAATGTTTGTGTCATGGCAACACAGGAAATAAACCCTGAGCAGAGCCTGTGTCCATCAGCCACTGCTGCTCGTGCTCACGCTGGGTGATGCCCTGTCTTTTCTAGCAGGCTCTGTCCCCCACTGTGCACCCCCCAGGAGCCAAACCAGTGTGGGTTACATGACCTCAGAACTGTCCTGACCTGGAGACAGCAGACACAAGACCAAGGGGGACAGTTTTCAATGGCACAGGGATCCCTGCAGTGCTCAGCCCCACAGAATTACCCCAAGCAGAGTTAATCTTCCAAAATGGGGCGCACCAGGTGGCTTCACAGGGAGAGCTGCTTTGCAAGCTCCACTGGGGGGTTGTTTGTGGACACTGAAAAGCTTTCAGCAGAGAAACCTTCCAGCTTTCTGCAGCATTCTGTGAGAGCTCTGCTTCTCTCACAGAAGCTTTAAAGACAGTGCTACGGTTTTGTAAAGGAATTCTCTTTATCTTGCAGGTGCAAGTTGTTCTGTAGCATTGTTAAGATATTGACTGGAAAAATATTTTGGAATGGGTGTTGTGGATTTTAGCCGACTGGTACAGGAGGCAGATGATAATGACCAATGATCTTAAGCCATCATTGAGAACCAAGGTGTATAAGGCAGTTTCTAATTAATAAATGTGGCTCTATTCCCCCTGAACCTGAACTTGATGTTGGGATTTCCCTCCTGCCGTGGTACAGCAGCGACAGTTATTAACTCAGACCCCTCCATCCCTCCAGCCCTGGGCACAGCTCCCAGCCTGGGTGCTGGAGCTGGGCTGTGTCCCATCCAGGGACAGGGATCAGGCCTTACAAAGATCCTGATGTCCAGAAGTCCATTCCCTGCCAGGTCTTTTGCCTGGGAGGGTGGAAGAGCCAGCACACAGTAACTCCCTGCCATTCCCAACCTGCTCTGCTCCCCTTTCTCCTCACTCCTGCTCATCTTTTTGCACGGTTTAGCCATGACTGATGAGAATTCCCTCCAATCTCCCATTATATAAAAAAAAGATAATATCTGGACTGAGGACAGGGAAATAAAAGTTGATCTCCACAGGACAGTGATTCAGCAGAGTATAACCAAGGCTATAATTGAAGCTGCACTCATACAAATCCTCGAGGGTTTGTGTGCTGGCATCTGCTCATGAACACCAAACCATGTGTGTCAAATTACAAACCAGGGAGAGGGCAAGCCTGGCTGCTCCTGTGCCAAAGACCTTCACCACTGCTGTCCTCAGATGCCAGCCATGCTCCATGACGTGGCTCTGAGGCCTCACTTATCCAGGGAATGGAGCTGGGAAAGCTTCCTCCTCCTCCTCGTGCATCAGCAGCATCCTCACCGTGCTCCTGTGTGGTCAGCAAGTTGGGTTCTTGTCACCAGGGATGTTGTTCAAGAGGAAGTGGGTGGCATGATGTGACCTGCAGCGTTTTTGCTGCCACAGTGATGCGAGGGAAGCAGACAGCACAGGTTGTTTCCAAGATCCCAGGCTGACAGGTAGAAAAGATGGTGTCCCCTGTCTTGTTGGAGCTCCAGTCACAGAGTCCAAATATTTTCATGTCACTCCATTTTCTGTTGCATTTGTGAGAAGCTGGGTCAGCAGCTCTGCAGGTGGCTGCTGTTCCCTGACTCCCACAGCCCTGGGGAGTTCCTAATTTGCAGGTGGAGGTTAGCAGGGGGCCACACATGCAGCAAGGGGAGGAACAGTGGCTCAGGTGCACTTGCTCATCGATCTGGCCTTGATGCCAAGTGAAGGGGCAATTGGTACACCACTCTGCTGTTAGCCATGAAGTAAAATAGAACAGTATAATTAGGACCAACTACATGGTTATGTAGAAATGGATTCTGTC
The DNA here is from genome assembly GCA_013399225.1 of Rhipidura dahli. Lineage (NCBI taxonomy): Eukaryota > Metazoa > Chordata > Aves > Passeriformes > Rhipiduridae > Rhipidura > Rhipidura dahli. The sequence continues at coordinate 264,302 of VXAC01005788.1, read as the reverse complement.
AGATTAGCATGATGCTTCTTGAGGAGATTAAAAGATTGGATGATAATGGAAAAGAGCTTTTAGGTGAATTTCTGACCCAGAGGTGTCTGGGTTGGTGCCACAGAAATGCTCTCAGGGTCCAGGTGCAGAAGCCTCTTTGTGCACCATGAATGGGTGATGCCAAATCTGGGGGTAACCACTTTGCTGTTTTCTGACACAAATCTCAGCTGCTCACTTCATTTGTTACATGTTTCCTGAAAAAAAGTCCAGCCAGAAGTGTTTTTCGGGAGTGTAGGGCTCTGCATGGGCTCTTGGTGCCACAGCTCCCCAGAGATCAGCACAAAGCTCTGCTCTGGCTCCTCTCTCACTCACAGCTGCAGAGCTGGAGGGAGAACAGCCACACTTTGGGCTGGCAGGAGGTGTGGAGCAGGAAACCTTCCATGGGCATGTAAGACAGATTCTTCTTGTGGTGACTGAGAGAAGACTGATGAGCCATAAATGGGGAGAAAAACCCCAAATACTCAGCCAGGAAGAAATAGTGCCTGGAGCCTGGCCTGTGTTATCCTGGGCTGCAACCACCATGCTCTGACCTTTTTGGGTGACAGTGGGACCAATGCCCTGAGTGACTGGGGGCTGCAGGTGACATGTTCAGAGGCAGCCCAGTGACTCTGGGATGGGCCCTGGGTGCTTCAGGAAGAGCTTTCCTTTCCATCAGTCACTTGTACATAAAGCAGTTTGCCTCCACACCTGAGAGCAGGTCCCCTCTGCCAGGTTGTTTGTATTGTGAATAGAAAACCTGCAAATGCTGGTACCCCGGAAAAAAAAAAAATTAAATAAACTTCAGTTAAATCAAGTCCTGAGGGGACCAGGAAATATCAAATTCAAATTGAAAAAGTAAGTTTATTTTCAGCACTACCAAAAAAGCTTAGCTATAAAGTGAATATTCATTTCAAAAGAAAACACAATACAGCAAATGTAATTTATTGCACCGTTTTTTCAAAAATACATTTAATTGTCAGTACTTAAGTAAATACATTTTGTGGAGAAGTGCCAGGAGAATTAATTCCCTTTAAGATCTCTATGTTTCTCTAGCCTGGTGATTTGCTGTCAGACTCGGGCTGAACCCGGATCACTTCTTTTTGGAATGCAATAGGATTTCATCCCCGCTGTTTCTGGGTTTGACTCCTGTCCCTTTGTGCCCTCTGGCAGCTCCTGCAGACACTCACCCACCGTGCAATTCACACCTGCATGGGAAGCCACTTGCATGGCTCTGCTTGCACTCACACATCTTCATAGCAAGCCAGAGGGTAGGGGACATCCTTGGCCTGAGGAGAATGTTTTAGGGAGCCTGCTAGTCTTCTTTTAGCAGTCCTGGTGACTGCTTGGGTCTGGAAAGCCCAAGAGTCAACCAGCTGATCAGCTCAGCTCCCTGGAAATTACCCCAGGGATTTGAGAGCACCCAGAAGTTGGTAGAAAGGGTGTCTGGAGATCTTTGTCCAACGTGCTGTCACCAACCCCGCAGCTTTTCCTCGTCAAGCCCCTTAAAAGCCCAGAACCCAGCCTGAACCTCACCCTGCAGCCCAGCTCACGTCTGTTCCCCCACACTGGGGTGCTGCACAGCCAGGACCTGCTGCTCCCCCTGCTGCAGGTGGGCTGGGGGGAAAGGGCAGGACAGGCTTCTGAGGTGTTTGTGAGGCAGGAAGGTTCAAGGGTCCATGCCTGGCCTGCAGGAAGCATTGCCCTCATTCTGCTGTGCCCCTGCTGTGCTCCCCAAGTTCAGTGGATGCTCAAACATCCATCCCTTGGAGCTCACCCCATCCCCTGGAGCTCACCCCATCCCTTGGGAAGCTCCCCCAGAGAATCAGGAGGCAACAGAGCTACAGCCAGTGAGCGTGTTTTTGCTTGGACAAGCTGGAAACCCCCTCCTACCAAGAGGCACCCCCTTGTCTCTCCCTTGCACCCTCTTCCTCAGCCCCAACAGCTCCACTCGGGGCTGCAGCACTAGCCAGGCAGCAGAAGCCCAAGCCACGGTGAGATAATCTCTGGAAGCATCAGATAACAGTTCAAAAGGCAAGCAGCCTTTCTCCTTGCTCTCAGACTCCCTCCCAGCTTCTTTTAAGCACAAAAACAGCATTAAAAAAAAAAAAA
>VXAC01005788.1:211906-262144 GCA_013399225.1 Rhipidura dahli | reverse complement strand
AAAAAAAAAAAAAAGAAGAAAGGGAGGGGGTGGAAAGAAAAGAAAGGGGCGATTTCCAGCCAGGCAGTAAAATGCCATCTGTCTCCCGACGGCTCATGTGACATTGACAGACGTCCATTGCCAGCCAGAGCCAAAGGCTCGGCAGCCCCTGGTCCCCGGTCCCTTTCCCCAGTCCCCACCCGCCCCTGAACCCAGCGAGGGCTCCTGGGGAGGGAGGAGAAAGTGAACCAGGCTGATCCTGATCCTTGGTGCCCTTCCCGTGGGAAGACGTGCCCGGGGCGCTGGTGGAGGCGGCCGCAGTGTCGGACTTTGGAGCGGGGCTGTCTGTGCCTTGTGACTTCTCACCAGGCTGAGATCCCCTTGGATCCACCTGTTTTCCTCTCACAAACAGCTCCCGGAAAACAAAGGGGATGAACAGCAGGCCCCCCACCACCCCCACACAACACAACTGCTTCATTGCCTCTCGGAGAAGAGCCTGGCTGACCCTGGGACCCTCCCGGGCCGGGAGGGCAGAGAGCAGAAGGGCTGAACAGGAGCGGCCGCCGGCTACCCCTGCCCCAACTGCCACAAAGAGCAAAGCTGCAGCTCACGTTTCCTGGGAGCACAGATGTTTCTGGATAACACAGCCACATCCCAGAAAGGGATATGCACTGATTCGGTCCCCGGGGAGACGGTGGGGAAGTCCCTGCACAGAAGAGGAAAAGCCCCAAAGGTTCCTGATTTCCCTGTGTTCCCAACTGTGATGGTTTCAGGAGAGCAGGAATTAGGTGGGTGTTTGTCACAATGCAGACGTGTAGAAAAACCACACCAAGTCCAGGCTCAGGTAGAAATGGCAGCAAGAGCCACTTCAATGTTTTTTTCCTGAGGCTTTTATATGTTAGTTCACAAAAAGTGAATTAAATGGGATAAAGTAATTGGTCCTCTGGCCATCCACCCTTGAGGGGATTGGCCCAACTCTAACACGTCCATTCCCAAATGTTTTTCTCGGTGAAGTCATAACAATCCAACAAAACAATTTGCAGGTGTGAATATTTATAAACTGGTAACTTTGATTTCAACAGCTTGCATGGGAAAGACAGAGCTTTCACAAAATGCTGCAGAGAGCTGAAAGATTTCTCCGCTGAAAGCTTTTCAGCATCCACAGGTGTTGGAAGGTGTAGCCTTCTTGTCCTACGTCCCAGGCATCTGTGGCTTTTCAAAGCAGCAGAGCCCCTGGAAAGCTCAGCAGCCCATGGCAGAGAAGCTCTGCTGAGCAGCCCTGGGCAGGCTGGGCATGAGCCACACACCTGCCTGTGGCACAGCCACCCTCGTGCCAGCCAGGACTGCGGGGCTGGCACAGCAGCGAGGTGTTTGCCCTGCCCTTCACTGGAGCACCAAGGCCACCATCAGGAGCCAGCAGCACACACCAACTTGTGCATGAACCCGCTGTCCCCTGCACAGCCAGGATCTGCTGCTCCCCTGCTGCAGGTGGGGAAAGGGCAGGACAGGGTTCTGAAGGGTTTGTCACCAGGAGCTGACAGGGCCCCTAACCATGCCCACCCGTGTTGAAGGGTGTTGTGGAACCTTGTAACATCATCCTGCTGGCCCCTGGCAGGCAGGGGAAGCCACCTCCTGTCATCTCCCCAGCTCTGTGTGGGGCTCAGTGGCTGCTTGTGCAGCTCCGTTCCCAGCAGGCAGGTTTAGGATATGAGCAGCTCAGCTCTGAGATGGACAAGCTGGTGAGGTCCTGCCACGTGCTGGGTGGTGGGCAGTGGGGTGAGAAGGAGTAAGACACATTGAGCCTTGTGTCCCACCCCCAGGAGCAGGACTCAGCATCCTGGCAGTGGCTGCCAACACTGGAGTCCTGCTGGGTGAAGCCCCCAGAGAACTGACACCACATTCCACAGTGTCCTCCCTGCTGCCTGCAGAAACAGCCTCAGTCCTTGGCATTACCAGAGGGATGAGCCAGGCTGGACACGTGACTGTCTCTTAAGGGTGGGCAAAGGAACAGCAAGATCATGCCAGGGCAATGCCAGGCCATGGGGCACAGTGCCAGGGAAGCAGCTCTGTCCCTTGCTGGCTGCAGCAGGTCAGTGCTGCTGTCAGGAGAAACCCCATGAGCAGCAGCTGCAATGAGATCCCCCAGAGCACACCCTGAACTTGGGCTGTGAAGCCTGGACAGCCCTGGTATGTCCAGCATCACTCCCCCAGCTCCTGGGCACAGGTTTGTATTGTTTCACTTGTTCCTACACCATTTCACCCTAGACATGTCTGTCTGACCTCTGCAGCCACTCCAGGCCCCACAGGGGACAACTTTGGTCTCCCATCCACGTCCTGCTCCCCTTCCCTGCATTCTATGATTTTTCAGGAGGATGGTGCACAGAGGGGACCAGGGCTCAGGGCTCTCTGGGGCACAGGGAGAGGAGCATCAGTATCTGAACAGCTCTGAGCCAAGACAGCAACAGTCAGAGAGTGCCAAAGGCTCTACAGAGTTTATTATTGTAAAAGAGGAAGAAGCTCTGATTGTGTTGTGAAATGGTGGCGTGGGATTGCCTCAGCCCACAGGAGGGATGGAGACAGGTGTGACTGCAGGTGGGGCTGGGAGGTGTGGGGCTGGGAGGTGTGGGGCTGCCTCCAGCCCAGCCCCACGGGAGCCATTGTCCAGTCCTGGGTGCAGAGAAACGCTGGGAAGCATCCTGGCCCTGCTGTGTTTAACCTGGCTAATGAGTAGCCAGGCAGGATGTGGCCATTCAAGGACACTGCATGAAAACAGCCCTTCTGCCTCTGCTTGCACAGCACACACAACTGGGCCATTCCCACATCCCCAGGATCCTGCCTGCAGGCTGCTGTGATGAAGAACAGGTCTTGGACTGGGGAATGACCCCATCTCTGCAGTGAGAGACCCTCAAAACCTCTGAGAGAACAAAGTGTGGCTGAGCACACAAAGTGTGTCCCTGCCTACCTGAGAAACACCCCTGCCAAAAACCCCATTAAAGTGACCAAAAGCTGAAGGCACGAGGTGCTGTGCTTCTCCCAAGCCAGCAAAACTGTCAGTGATGCCTTGAGAGGCCTCCCAGAATCAGAGCCCAGGCAGGAGTAAAGGGAATAAAGGTGGGGATTTATTGGAAAGGCCTCCAAAGGTACCCCTGGGGAGCCAGAGGTGCTGCCCAGATGGGCCCCGAGATGGACCCTGAGAGGCCACAAGTTCTTCCCACTTTTATAGCTTTGGTTCATTTGCATCTCAGGGTTCATTCTCCAATTAAAGCTGCAGTTAATGATGGAATTGCTCTCAGCTTGCCCCCCTCAGAGGCTCTTTGGCTGACACTTTTTGGGCCCAGTTTGGGCTGGGTGTCCTTGGAGAGCAGCCCCGGAGAGGCTTTGTTGTGTGTGCCCAGCACAGAGAGCAGCACTGAACAGGGAACAGGAAACTCCAGAGTTACACACTGGGCAGGGCAGGGCTTGGAAAATATAAAAGTTCAAACCTAAGGCATCATCAGGACCAAGAGGCTAAAGGGATGGAGAGACTGCAGTGCCTGAATGCACACGTGCTGCACAGGGAGCAAAGGACCAGAGAACACGGCTGGGAACCAGCAAGCACAGGAGACCAGGCTGGGCTGCCCCAGGCTCCTGCTCTGCTCCACACAAATGTGTCTGAGGGACTCACCTGAAGAGCCATTTAGAAGGAGCAGCTCAGGATTTGTGTGTGATGCTGAAGAAGGAGGGAAAGTCTCCCAGTGTTGGAGACAACCTAGGACATGTCCTCATCTCTCCTAACATGGATGGTTGGACACTGAGACAGACACACAGGGATGGTGTAGACTCCATCTTCAGAGGATTTCAAAATTTTAATGGACTGGGCCTTTGAAACCCATTGCAGATTTTAAGCCAGTCATGCACAGAGCAGGAGGTTGGACCAAGAACCTCCAGAGGTTCCTCCTAAACTGATCTGTTCTGTGATTCTTTCAGCTCCCTGAACTTCTGCTCTTTGCAGACCAGCAAAAAAAAAAAAATAAAAAGGGCTTATCCATAGGTTCCCACCTAAGGCAAGTTTGGGTGAACCCAAGAACTGGATTTTCTTGGGTGTAAGTAGAGCTGGGTTTATTCATGGGGTTTGCTTTGCATGGCTCTGGGAAAGCCAAGGCTTGACATGTCTCTCCCACATGCCTCCCACTCAAGTTAATATTATCCTTCTTGTGAAGAGGAAACCACTTAAGCCTCTCACAAGTGCTTCTCATCAGGCTGAGTGAACAGAAAAGTGAATATGAACTGATCTTAGGTAAATGAAGTCCACTTCAATTGTCAGTTAAGGGTTCAAAGCTGTTTCATTAATACCCTTCAGCTCCACCTCCCTGTACAGATCCAGAGACACCTCACACCCACCTCCAGTGCTGCTCAGTCCACTGCTACCTGAAGACTTTAGTGAACCTCACCCAGGTTCAGATCCAAAATCCTCCTCTCATTCAGCAGACCCAGGACAATTTCCACCATTTTCTACCCCTGCACTTTCTTTTCTTTTCTTTTTTCTTTTCTTTTTTCTTTTCTCTTATCTTCTTTCTTTTCTTTTCTTTTCTTTTCTTTTCTTTTCTTTTCTTTTCTTTTCTTTTCTTTTCTTTTCTTTTCTTTTCTCTTCTTTTCTTTTCTCTTTTCCTTTTCTTTTCTTTTTCTTTTTTCTTTTTCTTTTTTCTTTCTCTCTTTTTTATTTTTTACTAATTTTCTTCTTACTTTTTTCCTTCTTTCCTTTTTTCCTTCTTTCCTTTTTTCCTTCTTTCCTTCCTTTTCTTCTTTCTTACTTTATCTTTCTTTCTTCTTTCCTTCTTTCTTCCTTTTCCTCTGTACCATTTGAATGACAAAGGTTTCTGATTACAGTCCTCCTGGGGAATCAAACACCAAGGCTGCTGCTCATTTACTGACTGGCAGATTAAGATGGATAAAGGGAGAGATTTGTATATTGACTCTGTGTTTATGTAACTCATGTGCAAGGCCTGGCCAGGAGCAAAGGGGAATCTGACCCACATAAATAATAACAAGCAGCATTTTTAAACTAAATCATCTGGAAAATTCACAGACGATTCCATCGGTTCCTTCTATTGTGTCACCAGAGGGTCATAAATAATTCAGCCTTGCTCAAATATTTATGGAAATCAATTTAGCCCTCAGTCCAATGCCACCTCCCTGAGAAAACAGTTTCCTTTCCTATCACAAGTGCAAACTTAATTCCCATCTGTCCCACGAGCCTTCCCAGGGCCAAGGGCACCTGTAACCTCCCACAGCACATCCAGCAGGACAGGACCAAGCAGGACCCCAGACAAAGCTCTGGGGCCACGGGGCCCACATGGAACATGAAGCTGCACAACACGGTCTTCCAGGAGAGAAGCAGCTCCAGCACCTGTCCCCCTTGTGCTGCGACCACCCTAAGCTCCACCATGGGCATCTGCCCTGGCCCAGGGTGGCTGTGAGTCCCAGAGCTGAGGAACAGCCTTTGGCAGAGCTGTGGGCACATGGGGAGCAGCTCCTGTGCAGGTGACAACTGATGCCTCGAGTCAACAAATCCTGCACAGGAGAGAGACGCCTGGATGAGATCAAAGGTCACAAAATAAACTCTCCCAGGAGCCAGCAGCCCAGGGGAGCTCCCCGTGCCCGCTCCCAGGGCAAGGTCCATGGCTCTGCCATACCCACCGAGGAGCAGCTGCTGTGCAACCTGAGCCCTGACCCGGCACTGGCTGCTCTCCTCCCTCCCTCCCTGCTCTCTGACTGGCACATGGCAAGGACTGCCCAAAGCAGAGCTGCCCACCATGACCAGTACCCCAAGGTGAACCCACCACGCTCCTGGCCCTGAGCACCTCGCTGATCCTTCTGGAAGCTCAGCATGTCTGTGGGTTATTCCTGTTGCTTGACTGAAAAACCCACCTCCTGGGAACAGTGAATCTCTTCCAGCACCTTTACTGCACACAAACAGGGCAAATTCCTGGGGTCAAAGGTGTGCACACTCTTTAGGGGTGCAGCATGTTCAGTGAGTAACTAGAGCACCATGCAGATAAAGATCAAACCTCTTCCCAGCTCAGCCACCAGCACAGGGACTGGGAGCAGCCACACACAGCCCGTGACTGTACGAGAAGCCACATCTCCTCCAGCTTCTGTGTCCCCTGAAACTCCTGATCACCTCTCCAGGTCACTTATCTGGCCTCTCCCCAAGTTTCTGAGCCCATTTCTCTCCCAAGGTGCACTTTTCCTGGAACAACATGCAAAGGCACAACACAGCTGGGTTCCCCTGGGTCCATGGCAGACTCTGGGACGCTCCCTCCTGGGGGTGCCCAGTCTGTCCCAGGCAGCAGTGCAGTGAACTGGGCAGGCACCAGCTGTGAATAACAAGGGCACCTGAGGAGACATGGACAGGCTGCAGTGACCAGGAACCCAGCAAGGGAGTGGTTTTGGTGGCTTGGGAGAGATCATCCTCCTGTTTCCACCAACCACAGGGGTATCTCTGCACCACAAGCACCAGCCTACAAGCTTTGGCTGTGAGCACCTGGGGCAGGAGATGAGCCTGCTGGTGAGGTGGCAGGTGTCCCAGGCGTCACCTGCTGGTGAGGTGGCAGTAACCAGGGTCACTGACAGCCAAAGAGGTGAAACCCGAGGGTTCCCTCCAGCCATTCCCACTGTTTCAGACTCCTGCAGCTCTTTGGGGTCAGGAACTCACGGTGCTGGATGAGGCAGAGGGAGGGAGGGACTGGCAGACAGAGGGGCAGGGGCAGCTGGTGTCACTGTGGGCCAAGCTCTGCACACTCCAGTAAGTGAGGAGGGGCTTTTTTCAAGCTTCTCCAGGGTCAGGTGTCTCAGCACAGTAGATTTCCAGCCAACTCCCTTCTGCTTTCCAGACCCTCTTCTTTCACCCCTATTTGTCACCATCCCTGGAGGGTTTTAAGAGCTGTGTAGATGTGGCATTTGGGGACATGGTTTAGTGGTGGCCTTGACACTGCTGGAGGAATGGTTGGACTTGATGATCTTAAAGGTCTTTTCCAGCCCAAACAATTCCATAGTTCTATAAATCTACTTCATGCTGAGGCACCCTCAAGGCCCACACAAACCCCACATCTGCACATCTGTACTAGATGAGAGCACAGCTGTTGCTCCAACTCAGAAAAGCACCAGTGGGCCACAGAGGGGACACTTGCACAGGTTTGCATGTGCAAAATCTTTACTTCAGGCAACTCTCCCAAAATCACAACCCACCCTCTCTGCTCCACCTGGAAGGAGCAGCAGGATGCAGTTCCCACCATAGGGGAATGTCTTCCCCAGCATGGGAGACAAAGGATCATGGATATTACTGACATGGAAGAGCCTCACAAAGGGAAATAATTTGCCCTTGTTGGGAGAAAATCCTAGGAAAAAGTTAGGATCCTTTTCTGGTTTGTTTTTTTTTTTTTTCCCCTCCTTGCCCGGCCAAGTCCCTCTCCTGTCCAGCATTTGTGATTTAGGACCCTGGAAAGTGTACTTCTCCTTGTCAGACTGGTGATTCATTACAGACTGCAACAAAATGGGTGTTCCTGGGCTGCAGGGCCCTGAACTGCCTGACATGTGGGATGCCATCTAAGGATTACCCTTAATTCATAGTCCATTGTACAAGTGTCTGCCTCTGCAGTCAGGGCAAGGACATCACCTGGTCTCTCTGCAGAGCTGTTTCATGACAGCCTGTGCATTAGTTGTGTTTTATTCAAAAAGGGGTTAATTTGTGCCCTCTTATCCCCCAAGCACAGGAACACAATCAATCTCAAAAGAGCTGCTTGGCTTTCTCCTCTCTTCTCCAGCCTCACTTCTTGGCTCTTAATAAATTATTCAGCTTTCCTCAATATGCATAGGGATCTCATTAACAGCTAATTTTGCTTATTTAAACCAACTGCATAATCAAACCACTATAGTGTTTCCCCTTTCTTATAGCCATGAATTATTCATGTGCTGGGAATCTGCATACAAATTTATTGATTCTTAAAAGGGTGCCTTTTTCACAGCCTGGAAAAAAAGAGAAACCCTGGTTATTCTGGTGTTCAACATTTCGGCCCAAACTTCCATTTAACAAATCATATGGTGTTTTCCTGGGAACAGACAGTGGACAAACCCACAGCATCACCAAATGCACCTGGAATTCCTGAGTGCAAGGAAAGGGAGTGTTTCCAATGCTGCAATTAATCACCTGCAGAATCTCAAATTGCAGCCCTTTCCCAGAGTGTGAAGGGCTTATTGTTGCAGCATCCATTTCACTCTGACTTCCTGGTGCCTTTAGGTTCTCCTGCACAAGCCAGAAAGACACCCAAATAAGAAATGGACGTCTTGCAAAAGCCTGCAAAGCCACCAGTGTCCCCAGACATGACCTGGGCTCATCCCACAAAGGAAGCACTGCAGATAAAAGCACGCCCAGGGTCAAGGGGGAGCATGGACTGATGTGTGCTCCCAGCCTCTGGGCCTGCTCAGCCCTGCCATGGAGGGGAGCAGGGCTTTAGGAACCCACACACGGCCCTGCTCATGCCCAACCCTGGATTCTACACTGGCCTGTTGCCTTTTGTCTCGTCATGGAGCTCCTCTGAAGAGCTGTCTCTGGAGATCCACCCCCAGACCCTTCTGGCACAGATCCCTGAGGAGGTGGTCCCATTCTGCTCTCAGGTTCATGGAATTACAGAGGAATTCAGGTCAGAGGGAACCTCTGGAAGTTTCTAGTCCAACCTCCAGCTCAAAGCATGCTCAGCTGTGAGATCAGACCAGGCTCTCACATCTTTACCCAGTCTTGTCTTGAGAATTTCCAGGGGTGGAGACTGCAAAACCTCTGAGCAACCTATTCTACCACTTGACTGTCCTCATGTTGGAGATGTTTTTTACTCATATCCATTCTGAAACTCCAGTTTTCAACTTATTTCCATTACCTCTTGTCCTTCTGTAACACACCACACTGAACACCCTGACTTACCCTTCCCAAGTGCCTCTGGCCATCATCACTCTCCAGCCTTCAAAGCTCAGGCTGAGAGCTGAAGGAGCAGTGTCCATAATGACAGTCATAGCATTAAAAAGCTTCAAGAAATGTCTCCCTCAAGAAGAGCATTTTCAGAGAAGGCTTTGACAACCTCATCCCATGAATGTCAGAAATGGAGCCATGAAGTGACCTTCAACTCATTGTAGGCAAAGAAGGATTTAGAAACATCTGTGCATCTTCTTGTAGGTACCCCCAGGTTCTCAGTCCCTGCTGGTGAGGAGTGTCTCCATGTTCCCCAGCTGGAGGTTCTTGGTATGAGCCCCAGCACAGACAGCTCCTTCCTGAGGTCTGCTGGGAACCCAGCAGCAGGTCCAGATACACCAGGCAGAATCCCAAGGAATCCCAAGCAGCTTCCCAGTGCTGAAGGACCGAACACACCTGCCCTGCCTGCAGCCTGGACAGCAGGGGCTGGATCTGGGTGAGCAATGCAAGAAGGGCAGGAAACACTGAAAGCACAGGTGGAAAGGCACTGTGAGAAAAGGAGAGCACTGGTAAGCTGCTCCTCACAACCACTGAGTTGAAGCAGCTGAACTGGTTGTTTGTAAACCCAGCTCCTCCGAATCTTTGGAAAAGCATTCAGCAGCTGACTGAGGGAAAACCTTCTCAACACAGAGCAGCTATCACCCCTATTCTGATCAAGCAGCTGAACGATCCCAGGAGGAACTTCATTTAATCAGAACGGCAGGAACTTGACAAAAATCCCAGTTGTGCACCAAGGGACACATCAAGCCAGCCACTGCTGCAGGCAGCAGGCAAAGCCCTGCAACCCTGGAGCAGCTGCATGGACACCCCTGAGGCTGCTTGGAGCACAGATGAATGCATGTTCTCAGGAGCTAATTCTGTACTGACAGCAGGCCTGAAATAGCAGCTGCTGGGAAACACGGCCAAGAGGCAGGGAAATGGGACTGCTCCAAGCCTGGGTGCTGAAGGAGCTCTTGGCAGCGTGGCAAGGAAGGTTTGGTCACTGTTGAACCAGCGAGTTGATGCCCCTGTCTTCTGCTCTGAGTTCTACTGAAAGCAGCTGAAGGGCATCTGCATGGTTCCAGCTGGGAAAGTGCTCAGGTGGGGACTGCAGGATGAGGCACTTGGCAGAGGACAATCCATGACCAACACAGATCCCATCCTGCTCCAGGAGTCACACTCCTCTGTGCAAAGAACCTCTGTGCCAAAGGAGTCACATTCACTGCCCTGAGATTGAAATCTGCCTCCCATGGACCCTTTCCACCTCAAGAGGAGAGGGAAAAGGTGTTGGTATGCTGGGCTCACACAGAGCACACTGCTGCTGGGCACCCACAGTGAGGACAAGAAACAGGGAGTTTCATGCAGAAAGTTAACATGCCTCCAAAAAGTCAACCTGCACATATTTTATCAGAGACAGCAGGTCTCCATGTAACTTCAGGCACATTCCTAGAAAAACTCAGAGCTATTTTCCTCTTTGAGATCAGGCTTCTTGTCTGTGTCTTCAGTCAGTCTCTGTTCCTTTGTTCACCTGCACGTTACAAGAGCTAAGTTCATCCCATGATCCTGCTGGTAACCAGGATGCCTGGGCCCTGTGGAGGGTGGAGAAGGCACTGTCCTTGCCTTCTTTGTGAGCATGAACCAGTCACCTTCCTCTTGCAGACCTCACTTTCCCAGCTGGAGATGGTTCTGTTTACCCACACTTGTCAATACAGTTTTACAACCTGGGTGAATGTTGATTTCCAAGTGACTGCATTAAACTCAGATCCTCAGCACCCGTTCAGAGCCACCCTCTTTCCCAGCACTTCACAGGTCAACTGCAAAACAACACAGATGAATCAAGAAGTTTCTACCAAAGCACAGCTCTTTGCTGCAGCTGCTCTTCAGACTGTGTTCTGGGACAGACCCCCCACACAGCACGCAAAAAGGAGATAACTTGGCTTCTCTGGATGCATTTTACCCATCACAGCTGTACCTCCTGACACATATTCCAGATCTGCTCTTCAGAAACAGGTGGCTGAGCTGCTCTTGGCACCTGTGTCCAAGCAGAGCCCAGCACGCATCCCCCTTATTCCCACCTACCCATGGCTTAGTGGGAGCAGCTAAAATCCAAAATATTGTGAGGACAAATACACAAATGGGTTATGTTTTGTTTACATCTTTTCACGTGTCTGAGCAGCTCTGCTGGGCCCTGTGGGTGGGTGCAGGGTGCTGTCCCTTCACAGCCCACCAGCCCTCCTGCCCGCAGCCATCGCCGGCCTCTCCACCTGCCCCGTGGAAACAGGGAGTGGCAGAGAGTGCCTGGATTCCATCAGAAGCTGAGATCCTCATATAGGCACCATTAATTGCAACTTTTAACCTTTAATTATAGGTTCCCTGGGTTTCCACAGTGTATTTTCAGCTGACTGCCTCTGTGTTTCCATAGCTCAGACATGAACTCACACTCTAGCAATGGCAGAACCACTCCAAGTGACCCAGGCCAGTTTGTCACCTTAATGATCTGCCATCCATTTACGGGCACCTAGAGAGAGCCCAGGTGAGGTGCCAAGTATTCCCCACTTGATTCCATCCCCTGTTACAGCATCATGTCCCCAAAAATGGCCTCAAGGGGTTTAGGAGAACAAAAGTCTGCTTGAAATCAGCAGTTGGAGAGTTGAGCCTTTGGGGCCAGTAATCCACAGGGAAGTTGGGACCTTCAGTCACACAAGGTGCTGCTCCAGCAGAGCTCCTTCCAAATGGACTGCCAAAAAGATCTGATCACATGCAAAAATATGCAGAGGGAGCTGATTGTTCTGAGTCACACCCTGTGTGCTTCTCCCAATGGCCGCAGCTTCACAGGAATGCACGCAGCAGGGACAGCACAGAGATTTACCTGTGAGAACTGAGTCACATCACGGCATGTCCCATCCACATCCCTTCACTGCAGCTTCCTGCTCCCTTCCCAGTCTCTGCTGTATGGAACTGCCCTTGTTTGTGGGTGATGCAAGCTGCCAGGGTGGGTTTGTACTCCCCTTGGAGCAGCATGGCTCCAGGTCTGGAGGGGAGCAATGGCAGGGCACAGCAAGAAGGCAGCATTCTTGTTTCTGCACTAACGCCAACACTCTTCCAGGAAGCTGGACCTGCAGATCTGGGCCATAATTAGGACTTCAAACACCCCTCTGAGCACTGGGAGTCCATTATCTTTGCTGTGTGAGGGAGGCAGCTGCTTCCTTCAGGTGGATGATGGGTTGTGTGACCCAGGAACAAGAGCCCGTGGCAGATTCTGTATTTCCCCCTGAAGATCCTCCCTCAGAAGTTGCCAAAGGGACAGGTCCGACTGGACACCTGGCCATTCCCAGAACCGGGTGTGATCTGTGCCCGTGTGCCCCATCCTGCCCTCCCAAACACAACCCTGTGCAGAGCCACTCCCTGCCTCCCCTGGCACTGAGCTGCCACGGCCAGGAGGAGCCCGTGGGCTGAGTGGGCAGGAGCTCCACGCTGCAGTGCTGAGGAGCAATGAGCTGAACCCACCCTTCAGGAAGCAGCACTCAGCCTCACCCAGCTTCCCAGGACAGCCCTGGCCTCTGTGTGCCTTCCTCACCCTGGCACTGGGCATCACCAAATCACCTGCAGATGCTTCCTCCAGTCTTTTCCCATGGGTTCTGCCCACCCCCCACTGCAGAGGGCTTGGAAACCTCCTTCTGTCTTACCACACCTCGTGCACAAGCACCAGCTGGCTCAAGGGAAAGAGCAGAAAAACAGCCCCACTGCCCATGCTCCTGAGAGTGCCTGTGCTGCCAGGAGCACACGTGTTCCCAGACTGGCAACCTGCTTCCCACAAGAAGCAAGACTCCCAGGGGCCCCACAGCAGCCCTTCTGTGATCCCCACTCCTCCAGCAGCACCAGAGCTGCTGCATTGGTCAGGGCACCTTGGAAAGAGAAAGGACATGGGGAGTTCATCTCGTGGGGCTCAGTCCTCTGTGGTTCTGGGCCCCCCTGAAGCCTGCACATCACAGTACCAGTAGTTATAAACGTGGCTTTCATTTCTTTGAGGGAAGAAGGAAAATAAATATGGCTTCATTTCTTTGAGGGAAGAAGGAGGATACACCCAGCACGGTAGAAATGCTACCACTCCCTCCTGCACTCCACCCTGCTTGGAGACAGACAAGATCAATCCTGCTGGCTCCCAGCTCCTTCTCCCGCTGCCCTGCGTTGGCTCAGGCTGGCACACCGACACCAGCCCGCAGCAGTCTGCACTGCCTGCTCACCAGCAGCTGCAGCTGCATCAGGCTGGCCTCAGCAGAGCTGTGAGATCCCTGCACCTGGGGCCTTTTGTCCAAACTACCTTACAAACCACACAGGGATCCAGCCCCTCCGAGGTGGCAGGGGACAAACCCCACCCCTGGGGTGTGTAGGTGGGAATGCAAAAGCCTCAGTGCCACCCCACTGTGCAGCACAAGTGGTGGATGAGGCCCAGAATCTCTGCCAGGCAGCACGGTCCAGGCTGATGTCACATTCTGCAGCACCACCTAAGAGGGGACAAACCCCAGGCCCTCTGCATGCCTCAGGTTCTCTGTCTCCTAAAAATGGGAGCAATCACAATTAACTGCTTTGAGAAAGCTCCAGCCTGGGCATGGGAGGTTTTGTGTATGAGCCTTCTTGAAACATCTCCTGGGGACTGTCTCCTAAGACCCAGGTGTCTTGCAGGGGAGGGTGGCTGCTGACCCAGGACAGCTTGCCTGGAAACCCTCCCCTCTCCTCTCGCTGTTGGTCATCTGGTGGCACCAAGCAGAGGGGTTGTCTGGTACCACCACTGGTGTTATGAGCCCTTCTTCTCACTGCAGAAAGAAGCTGCTGCACAGCCATGACACTCGAGAGCCCACCTCTCCTCCATCACTTTCTTGCACAAGTCAGTCAATGACAGGCCCCAGTGTAGATGGTCACAGCAGGACATTGCTTAACCCATCTGCTGCTCCCCAAAGACAGATCCTTTGCATTTTGCCTTAATGTCACAGGAGAGTCGTCCAGAGAGTCATTGAGCCTTGGGCAACTCCTGTCCAAGCACAGAGCTGGTGTCCAGTCCTTAGGGCAATATACAGCCATGCCTGGGAGACAGGGTAGGACCTGCTGGGGCACAGCACATGGACCATCCTGTCCTTAAACATCACCAAACAACGGGCCCAGGCACAGGTGGGGCTGCCCCGGCAGGTGGCACCCACTGGCTCTTCTGCAGCTTGGAGGCAAATGTCCACACGACTGTGAAAAGTCATCTCAGCCCTGACACTGGGTGGAGAATAAAGGAAGAAACTATCACTGCCATCCATCAAACTGGAGCCTTCTCTCCTGTTAGGCCTCCATGCATCACCCCTTGGCTGGGTTATGCAGGTGAGGGGGCATCAGGGGCTGCTGCTCTGCTTGCACAGCCAGCCCTGCATCTGCAGGGGCAGGGAGAGGGGCCCAGGGTGGAGCCCCCTCCAGCCTCCTCTCTCTGGCTGTGCCTGAGGGCTCCAAGTGCCCCAGTGCTGTTTGCATCTCACCTCGACTGGTACCCCAGCCAGGTGCCTCCCAGCTGGGATGCAGCCCACAGCTCCTGGCACAGCCACATTCCTGGGGCAGGTTGCAAAGGACCAGAGGCACAGATGGGTGACAGAATCACAGGATCATTTACCTTGAAAAAGACCTCCAGGATCATCAAGTCCAACCTGTGGCCACTCCCCACCTTGTCACCCCACACCAAGTGCCACATTCAGATGGCTCCTTGGACACCTCCAGGGATGGGGACTCCACCACTTTCCTGGGCAGCCCCTTCCAATGCCTGACCACCCTTCTGGTGAAGAAATTCTGCTGTTCAACCAAGAATTCTGCTGTTCAACCTGAACCTCCCCTGGTGCAACTTGAGGCCATGTCCTCTTCTCCTGCCATCAGTTGCCTGGGAGAAGA
This sequence comes from Rhipidura dahli, assembly GCA_013399225.1. Classification (NCBI taxonomy): domain Eukaryota; kingdom Metazoa; phylum Chordata; class Aves; order Passeriformes; family Rhipiduridae; genus Rhipidura; species Rhipidura dahli. The sequence goes on along the minus strand of VXAC01005788.1, from coordinate 247,272 downwards.
GGCAGACCCACGCCTTGCTCCAACCTCTTGTCAGGTGGTTGTAAGAGTCATAAGGTAATCCCCAAACCTTGTGGGACCTGAGTAGTGACTCCACTGGGTACAGCAGGTCTCCCTGGCTTACCAGAGACCTGGGATCAGGCTGCTGGCATCACCACAGAAAGGCCAGCCTGAAAATTTCTCACCACAGCTGATAACAAAGCTCACAGGCACACGTGGCTCCCTCCCAGAGAAACACCCCAGGGCAGCTCCACACACGGTGGAGTTCCAGCAAAACATCTCACAGGACAGCAGCAGGGCTGGGGAGGAACCAGAGGAACCACAGCAGCTGTGCCATGCCAGCTCTTTCCTGGCTGCCTCACCCCAGCCACTCACCCCAGCTGCTGCTGGGACATCCTGAATCACTGCAGGACCCCACCCACAGGGCACTTTGCAGTGTGACCATCCACGGGATGGATGTTTCTGCTACACCTGCCCAGACTCTCATCCAGTTCCCAAGGGCTTTCTCTTTCTTCTGCCCTGCCAGTAACTCCTGCAGCCTGTGGTCCCTGGGAATAACCAGATCTTCCCCATCACAGCACCTCATCCCAGCTGTGATCTCTCAAGCACAAGCTCTAAACTCCTTCCCTGTGGCTCAGCCTGTTTACACTCACCATGGCCTCAGTCTGCACTCAGCTCCTTAACTCACACCACACTGGGTGTTGCTTTGTAGCCAAAATTGCAGGATGCTTTTAAGTGAGGTGTTGTCCAGCTCTCATTAGAGCCAGAACAAGAACCTCTCTGGCCTTGGGAGGATCCAGATGAATCCTCTCTAGGTTCTCTGTCTATACACGAGCTCATTCTTTAGCTCAGCCATTCTCAAGGGGTTTCATTCCCATGAAGGGAAATTACCACATTTGCCTGTGTCTGTTACAAACATCAGAATAAAACTCTTCAAATTCCATCTTAATGGGATCGTGCCCCCAAGGGACTAAAACCTTTTCTTCACAGCAGTCTCTGTCTGAGCCATGCATGAGCACTTGGAGAACTTCCCAGTGTTTAACCTGAATCTGGGAGCAGCTGCCATTCAGTTGGACTGTATGAAGTTAAAGCCCTTATGAGACATTTCACCAGAGCAGTCCATGGAGGCTGATCCACTCTGGGTGGGCTCTGCCCACCCAACCTGCCCAGGCTGCAGCCCAGGGAGGAGCTGGACCTTTTCTCTGTGTCCTGCTCCCACTGGGCAAGTAGGATACCAGAGTCCCTGAAGAGAACAGGGGTCAGATCTTTGGCCCTACACCTCTTAGACCTCTGTGCTGCTTTGGCTTGAACCAAACTCTGACCCATCACATTACATAATTCAAACTCCACATGTGACTTTCCAGGGTGATAAAAGGGAAAACTATGGGCACTGGTATAATCCAAGTTGATCTGAATGTTAAGAAACTAAATAGCACATGAATATTATCCCTGACAGCCACAGGACAAAAGAATTACTGATTGTACTAATGGGACCACTGAGGCCCAGAGCATCACACATCTGGGATGGTGGAGGCCTCTGATTCTTGTGCAGCAGCAGCCAAATATTCCATCCCACAGCTTCAGCAGAGAAGCCACCCCCAGGGACTGGAGTCAGAGAATGGTTTGGGTTGGAAGAGACCTTAAAGCTCATCTTGTTCCACCCCCAGCCATGGCAGGAACACCTCCCACTGTCCCAGGCTGCACCCAGCCCCAATGTCCAGCCTGGCCTTGGGCACTGCCAGGGATCCAGGGGCAGCCACAGCTGCTCTGGGAAACAGAATCACAGAAATGTTGGGGGAACCTCTGGATATCATGCAGTCCAACACCCCCCAAGGCAGGGCCATCTGGAGCAGGTACAAAGGAACACATCCAGGAGCATTTGGAATGTTTCCAGGGAGGGAGACTCCCTGAGCAGCTGTTCCAAACAGAGACTGGCTCAGCAATCCCTCTGCCAGCTCTGTCAGCACCCATGGGTGCATCCCAGGAGGGCCCATGGATTTAAGGGTGTCAGGTCTGCCTGGCTGATCTCCAACCCAGCTGTCTCTGTCCAAGGGGAAGTCTTCCTTTCTCAAGCCTTCTTCTCTAACTCCGAGCTCTGGGGGCCAACCTCAGCACTAAAGACTGAGGCAAATGAGGCATTCAGGAACTCCACCTTCTCTGTCTCTTCCCTGTGCCAGGGCCTCACCACTCTCACAGGAAAGAATTCCTTCCCAATATGTCACCTGACCCTGCACTGTCTCAGTTTGAAGCCGTTCTCTGCTGTCCTGTGAAGGGGTTCAGGCACTCCTGCCTGTCCAGGGCATTTGCTGGAAACCAGCTCACAACCACCTGGCACAGACAGAAGCAGGGGCTGGAAGGGTGTCAGACACCTCCCAGCCAGGACAGGGCAGGGTCAGGCTGACAGTGCCTGAGGGATTGGAAATGATGCCAGTTGAGGAGGGGCCTGTCCCTGCCCTGGTCAGTGCTGTGCATTTCTGAAAATTCAAAGAGCCACTGGGTGGACAGTGAAAAACCCCCATTTCCCTGCACCTCACTGGTGCCTCTGCTTCCTGAGAGGCTCCTGTCTTTTCCTGGCTTCACCTGATGAACAGCTGCCCCTTCCCAGTCTGTTTCTCAGCAGCTAAAGGACAGCAGATGATTTGTAACGAAGGAATTAAGGACAAGATTTTGAGTGAGCCAGAGGGGATTTGCAATCCACAATCCACTGCAGCTCAAACCTGTTGCTTTGGAGCAGCAAAGTCCTTGCAGCAGCAGCAGCACCGTGGCTGACTTTGCTCCCAGTGATGAGAACAAGCCCTTTGCTTTCCCCACGGGGCTCAGTCCCACCGACAGCCACACCCCGGCTGTGCCAACGGGGTCCAACCTGTGCCCAACTTCTGCCAAGTGCATCCAAAACCCTCATGATGAAGGGTTTAGGTGTCATGCTCTGCTGCATTATGTCACATTTAGTCATGTGTTGTCACCCCACACTGTGTCAGCTCAGAAGCAGCTGTGCCCTGGTGAGTCAGTCATTTAGGCTGAAATACAGTCTGCTCTCCCAAGGGGACATTCATGTCTGGGTGACATCTGAAGAACACATCATATTCTGTAATTCTTTGGGTAACTGTTTTCTAGGTGCAAAAAAAAAAAAAAAAAGAAATTTCTGAAAATTTACAAGAAAATGATTTATTAGCACATAACATGAACACAGAGAGTACCCATTATAAAAGTGTCTGACTGGTGTCAGGGAGTGTGTCCACCACTGATCCTAAGAGTGAAACAGCACAAACAGCACACTCTCTCAGCCTCTGCTGCAGAGGAAATTCTCTAGAATCTCAGGGAGACATCACTTTTCAATAATATTTTCTCAGAAATAACAGAACTTTCTGCCTCTCTGAGAAATTTCCTTCTGCAACAGCTATCACTCCTCCTGACATCCACTGTCACTCCTTGTTCTCAATTAGTGTGGAGCCATGGCACTGTTATTAGGAAAGCTCACCTCCCAGAAGGGTCACTGCAATTTAAACCTAACTTTAGCCCTGACTTTCCCATTTGCTACCACCGAGTAGAAATAACTTCTGAAAAATGTTTTATCATCCATTTTTGAATCCGGACACCCCCTCTAAGCAGACTTGCCTGGATGCTCCCCATCCAGAGGCCTTTACACCCCTGCTGTTTGTGCTGCTCTCACAGGTGGGGCTGCTCTGTGGGGAGGTGAGAGCTGCTCTCATTTTTCACGTGCTGCACCAGAGCTGCCTGAGCACAGCTGAGGAGCACTGGCACTGCTGATGAGCTGCAAAAGAGTCACGAAGCTGATTATAGTCTGTCAGCTTCCCTAACCACTTCCAGCAATTAGATTTAAGGACTTTCTTACTAAATTTACAGAAATTGCTTCCTTTCCTCCTGTTCCTCTGAGCAAAATCAGCAGAGCCTGATCCCAGATCTGCCCACTTGCACTGTCAGGACAAACAGTCCCAATGCCAATCCTGGTCAAACCACACCTCCAGTCTGCTCAGGCAGACCTGGCACGACTCCCCCAGGACCCTGACCTTTCCCAACAACCCAAGCAGCAGAGAGAGGATATTTACCTTCAAGCCAGGTGCATGTCATTCAGCAGCTGAAGCATCCTCAGCTCACAGGTGGTGGGTGCTGGACTCGGGTCAGGGACTGCTTGGATTGATGCCAGCCACCTCTGAGGATTTGTGGATTGATTTTTTTCCCCTTTCTCCTCAACCCTATGCAGTCAGTCCTCTTGCAATTTAAACCCCTCTAATTCTGCCAAGGCAGGACCTGCCTTCCCAGCCCCTGTGGAGCAGCCCCTTCCCTTGCACCAGGCACTGTCTCTGGCCATGCAAACAGCCATCACATGGGGCTGGGCTGGCCCAACACAAAGCACACTTGCAAGGTTATTTTTCCCTGAATTAGCTCAGCCAGCACTGGCACAGGGGCAAGCAGGAAGATGCTACCAAGGGCAGGAGCCCTGGCAGGGTCATGGAAGCCTCCAGTCAGATTAGCTCCAGCCATGGAGTGCAATGGATGCGTGAAAAAGAAGATCTGTGTCGGGCACAGTTCATCCCCTCCCTGCCACACTCAGTGTTCCTTCCCTTCATTCTGTCCTTGGCACAACACAAGCTGTTCCTTTCCACTGCAGAACGCTTTTGTGTTTTTTTCCCTCTTGCAAAGAACCAGGCAGCCCTGTGACACCAGGCAGGAGGCAGAAGCTGTGCCAGAGGCCTCCTTTCCCAGTGGGTCCATCCCCAGGAGACAGACCAGCTGACACCCTGCAGAAAGGTGCCATCCATGGTGTGTCCCCTGCACATCACACACAGAGAATGAAGAAACAGAGCTGCTAGAAACATTTCCAAATCATGGGGATGGCAGAAATCCACCCAGAGCCTGAGTGGATGAACAGGGACCTGCACAGGCAAGAGCTTCAGGGACCTTTTGGGCTGGAGAGCATGGGGAGGAACCTAAAGATCTGTCCTGCTGCTCAATTTCCTGCCAAATAAAGCTGCAAGTCCAACAAAGCTCTCTCAGCTCATCCTGTTTCTTGCAAGGCAAGTGGGAACCCAGGAGGTTCTCATGCCCTGTGTTGCCATTAGCTACCCTGCAAAGAAGAGGCAGTGGATGTCCCAGAAATGTGGCTGTATGGCAATGTGCTATAACATTCCGAAAGAGAACTCTAGCTGCAGCAGCTCTCATTATTTGTTTTTTAGCTGCTTTACTCAGCACACGTGTCCAGCTGGCAGGAAAGCTCTTCCTCACAGAGTAACTTCCCTCAGTGATGGGCTCAGGAACCTCCCATCCTCCCATCTTGACAAAACACGAGACTCAAATTGCCCTCCTGTCTCTTCAGCTTTCCTTCAGAGGGAACCTGGTCAGTGGAAGAGTTCAGGATGGTTTCCTCACAATTCCCTGGCTCCTGTCCCCATCCTACACATTTATCCCACTTTGTGGGGAACCATAACCAGGCTGGGGATAGCCCAGACTGAAGCCCCAGCACAGGGGCCTTCTCCCCATGAGGGCCATGCTGTGGATCAGCTTTTTTTCTCTCTGGGCCACTTCCCCACATTCCCTTGTCTTGGGAAATGCAGTACTTATATTCTAGAAACATCCCATCAACATGTATCCATTTTGGCAGTTTTTCAATTTAAAAATCTGTCACTTTCTTCCCCTCTGCCTCACCTGATCCCTGCTCCCATGTCGAGTCTGCTTTTTAGCTGTAAATACAACGCTGCCACTTCCAGTCAAACAAAAATATCCTCCGTATCCTCAAATTGGCTGCAAGATCATTTAGAGCATAATTTTAAAAAATTATGGGAAAATTAGCTTGGTGTACTTTGCCATCTATTCTTGAGCCTGAAAAGGTTCATTTCTGTCCAAGTGTCTCCACCCAAGACCCTTTATCATAGGTGACAGCTTAGACTCAGCTTGGCATCTGCTCTGGATGGATCTTCCTTGGGGACCAGAGCTTGCATGAGCACAGATTTTGTTTTCAAGTTGAGCCCTGGGGCTTCCCAAATGCAAAACCTCAGGCAAGTTCCTCTCACAATGGCATGCAACACCAGCTGGGTGCTTCCCTCTGACTTGGGCTCTGCCTGATGCAGGAGAACCCAGAGCACACCCATGCAAACCTGGCAAACCATGAGCTGGAGAGCAGGACACGAGATGTGCCAGGCAGGCTGAGGAGAGGGAATTCCCCCCTGGAATATGGGCACCAGTGGATGCCAGTTCAGGAGGAACAAGAGGAAACTGGGGAGAGCCAGGTCCAGGGCTCGAGGAAGAGGCTGACTGAGCAAGGCTGAGCCAGCATGGCAAAGAGAAGGCTGAGGGCAACCTGGCAGCCCACCTGGAAAGGGAATCTTCATCCCATCCTCATCTCAGAATTTTTCAAAACTGAATAAGGCAGGCACAACCAACTTGAGCCAGTGCTGGGAACAGTCCTGCTGTGGATAGTCCTGCTCCAAGTGTGAGGCTGGGCTGAAGACCTTCAGACACTGCCACCAGCACCTCAGGGATTCTGCAAGCCTCCTGGCCCCTGCTCTGAACCACTCAGTGCCACTCAAAAATGTCAGAGAGGAACCCAAACGGCTGTGTCCCTCAAAGATGCTGTCAGGATTTTATCAGCCTCCCAGGCTGCAGTGCTGATCAATAGGTACAAAATATTGCAGAGAAATACTGGAGAGGCATGAAGAGTGCAAAAACTTTTTTTTGTGGTGCCCACCAGTGGACCAGGCAGATCTCCCCAGCCTTTGGGGGATGAAGGGAAGGGGAGAAGAATTGAAGAGACCAAGTGCTTCCCACAATCCCAGCACATGCTCCCCTGGGCAGTGCAGCCTGGAACACCCACAGCAGCACCACTGTGGGGACAGGGCTCTGGCCAGTCCTTTTACCCACCCCAGTTGCCAAGGGAGAGATCCCATTTGGACACATCCCCAAACAGGGGTTGCACCGTGGGGCCCGGTGCCTGCCCTGGAGTGTGCCCACCCTCCCCGGTCTGCCCAGCAGCTCCTCCACACAGCCCAGGAGCAGCAGCACAAGCTTCCCCTGAGGCCCCAGGTCAGCTGCTCTGACAGCCTGGACATCACTGCAGAAACAGCTGTGCAAAGCCAAAGAGTTGGCAGCACTGGAAGCAGGCAGAGGAGATGGCAGAGACTTTCCAGAACCTGGCTGGAGCCTCCCCACCATCAGCAAAGCCCCAGAGAACGTTCAGCAGCCTTGGAGTCCACTGAGGGCAGCATGGGGTGGCCTGGGGATGCCCCACCTGATGCTTCCACCCCCAGTTCATAGGCTGGCAACAATCAGCCCTGGCACATTGCCTGTTCCTGTCTGGGAGCAATGCTTCCTCAAGGGCTGCCAGGGACATCAGCAATTCAACCCACTGCAGCCACCCTAAAAGCCTCTCTCCAGCAGTGCCACCTCCTGCATCATTCAAAGCAGCATCTTCTCACCCACCTCAGTCAGACAAGGGCTGGGACTGCCCCCAGCAGAACCCTGATGTCAGCTCCTGAATGCTCACCCACCTCCTCATCCTCCTCCTCCTCCTGCCTTGACTCCCAGAAAGCCCTCATGGCTTCCCCATGTGCTGCTTTCTAGAAATGCTGAAACACAGCCAGTCCGACTCAGAGAAACAGAGCCTGGCTCTGCCACCTGGGCTGGAGGGAAGCAGCCAGTCCTGCCTGGGGAAGAGGGGGGCTCTGGATGGTACAGAATGCCTCCCACTCCCTGCCCCCCAACTCACACACTGCCTGCACCCTGAGGCTGCTGCTGCCTCCTCCCCAGCGGGGAAACAGCTTCCTCCTCACAGAGCCCACAGGAAGCACCGAGGTATTTATAGAGCCCTGAGAGCGCCGTGCACAAACTCGGGGAAAAACCTACACTCGGTCAAAAACAACCTCCTGCACCCAGAGCTGCACTGGGAGCCGCTGCCTCGGGACATGTTCCCCACTCTCCTGGGCCCACAGGTTCTGGAAGGAGGTTGTAGGACATTCTCCACCATACACATGGGATGTGGAGGCTTTCTCCTCCTCATGTGTCTCCTTCCATCTCCCACCATTTTCATCATGCTCCTCCCTCTTCCATCTTTCTCTTCCTTTCTCCTCATGACCTGTGTGATCAAAGCTGCTCCCACCTGGCCACGTGCACTAAGCAAGGAAAGCAACCACCAAAACACAGAGGACTCTGCTGCACAGGAGGGGAGAACAAACCTGCTGCCCTGCATGGGGTGCAGAAAAGCAGGAGAGTTGGAGCTACTCACTGACAAGTGGCAACATGTGCTCATCTCTCTGGGACATCTCTCTGTTAAGTGGCACAGTGTGCAAAGAACCCCTTCTACCAAGAATTTCAAGATGTCAGAGTCTGACTTCCATCTCAGTTTTTGGAAAAAAAATTTTGCCTTCATTATTTTAGAGAATTCCAAGTTTCCATTTCTGCTCTGAACTCGAGGTAATTTTTCTGCTATCACAAAAAGCAGGAAAATATTGAGATTTCAAAATATCCACTTCAAAAGGAAACCTGGAAGTGTTTCATTCTGAAAGAGCTCTGAAACAGGTTCAGTTACAACCCTGAACTTTTCCTGAAACAATTCTGATTCAGCTGGCCCAGTTCCATGACTTCTCAGTAAGTTTGTATAAGCTGAGGCAACAGCTGTTCCAGGAAATTTTTCCCAGCCACTTCTGGCCCTAACATGAGCCCACCTACAAGCCCAGTACTGTTAATTTCCATCGGACCTGGAGGTATCCTTGCCCTTAACTTTGTCCTGCAGTCAGCCCTCTAAGCAGCCTACAAGCCACAAAGGGTGATGATCTTCCCAGCACTGTTGATGCTGAAAAAGCTTTAGCAGTGAATTTCTTCAGCTCTCTAGTATTTAGTGAGAACTCTGTCTTTCCCATGCAAGCTAACTAAAACAAAGTTACCAATGTTTATCAATATCCACACCTGCACTTGTTTTTCCCAGATTGTTATGGCTTCAAACAGAAAAACACTTGGGAACGGAGGTGCCAGAGCTGGGCCAACCCCCTCGAGGGGGGGATGGCCAGAGGACCAATTACTCTATGCCATTTAACTCACTCCTGTGAACTAACATATAAAAACCTCGGGGAAAAAGCCAATTAAGGGGGGCTTTGCCACCTTTTCCACTGACCTGGACTCTGTGTGGTGTTCCTACACATCCACATTACAACAGTGACACAGCACCTCGCTGCCAATGACCCCACCAGTGCTTCCCTCAGTCCTACATCCAGCCAAGCATGCCCAGCAAAGCTCTCCTGTGGCTGGGAGAGGCACACAGCCAAGATTATCCCCCTTCCATTGCAGAGGGATGCAGGGGCACACAGCCCAGGCTGGCTGTGCTCAGAGCAGCAGTCCCCTTGGAGGGGCTGAACTGCTGGATCCTTCCCAAGGCCATCCCTCACCAAGAAAGCTGCAAGCCAGAGGTGACCCACTGGTAGCTGCCTGTGCCAAATCTGTGTCTGGCAGTGCTGCTGTTACCTAAAAATCATTCAGGGAACCAGTGCTGCCTCAGGCACGGGAAAGCAGAGCCTTTGCTGCACCACTCAAAGTTATTCCTTGTTCCTGCTGTCACTTAACTGTGCCACCCAACACTTTCAGCAGCCACGGATATGGGAGACCTGGACAAGCTTCAGCAAGGACCAAGCATGCTCACATCTGAGCCACCCTCAGCTATCTGCTCTGGCTGAGGACTTCCTCCTTCTTCATCCTTCTGAATGGACATTCACAGAGTGAATTCATCTCCAGGGGAGCCCCCAGGCTGCACGACTGCCTCTGACAGCACCACTGCAGGAAGCCCTGAGGCTTGTGCTGCTTCAGAGAAAGGAGGTGGCAGATGACTAAGTCCATCTGCACTCTCTCCACTCATCCCATCCCATCCCATCCACCCCATCCCATCCCATCCCATCCCATCCCATCCNGGGACACAAACAAGGAAACCAAGAAGGACTACACTAAATAGCATTTTACTTTACAGGCACAATGCATGAAATATGTATTAAATCTGTGCTACAGCTCCATACTCAGGACTTTTTTTAGATTACCAGAACCCATTGTCATGGCTGCAATGAGCTGTCAGTTCCAAAATATCAGCAGGGAACATGGAAAAGATTTTTGATGTGACAGAGCTCAAACTGGCATGGATTTTGCCATTTGTCAGTGCCATTCCTGAGCCCACAGGGACTGTCAACAAACACACCAAACACCCTCCTTTAGCCTGCTGCCCTTCTCTCTGTGTGTATGTGCAGATGTGTTGTCTGAAAATTCCTTCTTGTGTCTGAGAGATGCAGAAGATGAAGCACTGGAGGGCAGGAGCAGCTTTCCATGACCCCAGGTCCTCCTGGCAGAGTGCTGAGATGATCCACCTTTGCCTGTAAACCATTCTCCATCCTCTCTGAGGACACTCAAGCTGTGGCAGCATCTTGGAGATAACTTTTAACACAGGAATATTTGCACAGTTCCCTCTCCTGGAGTCAGGCCAAGCTGCCTGTGGTTTGTGGCCAGCAATAACAAACGTTACAGCAGAAGACAGTATTTGTTTAACTGCTCGTTCTGTCAATACTGCAGCTTGCAAAAGCCCAACTGCACAGCCAGAGCTGGCAACATGCTGGAAATCATCTGTTCTTGCACCAGGGGCTGTTTTCCTGCAAGGTGGGATTCTGCCAGGCTTCACTGCTCTGGGGACCAGAGGGTGACAGGGTGGGATGGGAAGGGGATGTACCTGCTTCCCAGAAGAGGTGGCTCTGTTTCTCTGCTACACTCTGAGCTTGGAAGTTTCCAGCATAAAATTGTGCCCTTCCTTGCCTGGGTCTGACCAGGCCTTCAGCAGAAGCTTCTGCAGCTCTGTGGAAACCCAGAGCTCTGGCTGTGGGACAGTCCATGAGCCTGGCAGCTCCTCTCAAGGTGCATCAGTGTGAAGCCCTGACAGCAACAACCCCCGAGGGACATGGCCTCCTCAAAACACAAACAATGACAAGTCTTGGGTGGCACAGCTATCTGCACAGGCTTTTTTTCTGCCCTCAAGGAAGCTCCCTCAGGGTGCTCCATGTGGCAGCTTGGTCCTCTCTTGAAGCCTAAACTGTAAAACTACTCAGGGTGACTTGCAAAGGGCAACTGCTCCACTCTGGATACTCACTGACACAAGAGACCCTACAGATCACAGAATCTCACAGACTGGATGTGGCATCACCTTGAGACTAGAAGGGACTTTGGATGAAGACAGGCCTGCCCTCCAGTTTCAGGTAGCTCAGCTATCCTTGCATTGTCTTATTTTAAACTTCTTACAAGATGAAGAGCTGTCTCCAGGCAGGAGGATCCTCCTTGAGTCTCACCTGAATCCTCCTGCCTGCAGCTGAAGCCTCTTAGTTACGGTGTGCACCAGGATCATGGCAGAAAGATCCACCCTCCACCTTCTCTGCAGATTTGAAGACTTCTGCCTTCCTCTGCTGTGCATTCTCCAGGGTAAACTTCAGCACCTCCAGCTGTCAGGGCTCTGCTGATGATGGCTCATCTCTAAACACTCTCCAGTCCATACGATCCACATCTTTCCCCAAGTGCTGAGGCTTCAGGAATTCCCTTCCCGAGGGTTTCCCCATTCACAGACATCCCATCAGATCTGCCCCACTGTGCCAGGACAACTCTGAGCCAAAAATCACCACACCTGTTTGTGGGGTTTCAGCACTGCAGCACAGCTTGGCCCAGGTTCATAGCCCAGAGCAGGGAAGGGGCAGCACCCAGCAGTCCCAGCACAGGGCTGACACTTTGGCCAGTGGCACGGGGTGAATTCTGAGAAAACCTCCAGCAGACATCCCTGCTCTCCTTTCAGCTCCTGCTCTCTTGCTAATGGTTTCCTCAGCATCTGGCTGAGGTACAACACAGATCCAGATGAAGAGTTATCCACTGGTATTAGTGCAAAGCCTCGAGCCCTGGAATGGCACAGGCTGCAGAAGCAGAGGAAACCAGAAGCTGTGTGTTTTCTGGCATAGCAGGTGTAGCAGGTGGCTGTGTCTGTGGGCTCCTGCCAGGATCCAGGTAGGTTTTCTGGTGGAGATTGGGAGTTCAAGAAGCATTTGGACAACACTCTCAGGCACAGGGTGAGGTACTTAGGCCTGTCCTGGGCAGGGCCAGGAGTTGGACTCAATGATCCTTGTGGGTCCCTTCCAGCTCAGGAGAATCTGTGACTCCAGGAAGAGGTGAAGCACAGTGAGGGAGGCAGGCAACCCCTGGCACCCAAGACCCTGACTTTGTACAGCACTTCCATGGTCAGCTTTGCAGCCCAGTCCCACTTTCCTCTCTGTAAAAAGCTTCAGGTTTCTTTTTGTGATGGCTCGAGTTTGTTGTGAACCAGAATTGAAGTGTTGAGCTGGAAAAGCTGCTGGTTTCACTGCTCCTCACAACAGCAGCTCTATTTCCTAAGCCTTATTTATAAATTGCTGCTGTTTGGGGTTTTTATGACAAAGATAGTGAGTTCAGGAAATCAGCAGTGGTTTCTGTTATCTGGAGCACAGCCACACGAAAGAGGGAAGAGGGTGTCACACTCCAGGAGCCTGTTCATGGAAACAAGTACCTCACTGCTTTGCCCCTTGAGCGCCAGACATTTATAATCCCTCACACTTCCTCTTCCTGCTCCTTGCTGTCACCAGCTCCAAAAACTTGCTCATACTTTTCACCCCACAAAAGGGACTAGCAGGGCAAGGCCACCTCTCCTCACTTCCACGTGTCACTCGTTGCTCACACATTGCACAGAACAACATGGAATGCTTGCAGCAGCTCAAGTTGTCTCCAGTGGACCTTCCCACCCACTGGTGTGCTTTGTCCTGGCCTTGGGAGTCCCCCCATCAACCCAGGCACCCCTTTCATTCCTGCCCAGGCACAGCTCAGGCCCACACACCCCCTGATGTGCCCCACACTTCTCGGGCAGCTCAGAGCCCAGGGCAGGAAGGTGCAGTGAGAGGCTGGGGGTGCGTGGACAGCACATGGGGCACCCAGGGACCACGGTGGCTGCAGCATAAGGACGTGGGCACCCACAGTGGCTCCAGCTCCCCAGTGCAGATTGCAAATACAACAGTGAGACAGCAGCAGCACAGCCCTCCAAGGCATTCCCAAAGGAAGAGGCAGTGCTTGGAAGCCCAAGAAGATCTCAAGATCTCCAAGAAGCCCAGAACTGCTGCACAAACTGCAGTACAGAAAAGATGTGGAGTTACTGGAGCAGACAGGGCCAAAAAATGAAGGGATTGGAGCATCTTCTAAAAGAGGAGAGGCTGAGAGAGCTGGGATCCTTCAGGTCCAAGAGATGTGCATTCCCTGCAGCACAGAGCTGATGAGGACAGGTGATCTCCTGGCCCATGCAGAGGAGCCCATGGAGGCAAAGGACAAGGCAGGGGTGCCAGGGCAAGGCTTGCCAAGCTGGAAGACTTCAGAGCTTACAGCAGGCTGCCTCTGCCTGTGAGACTTGTGCTCCCTGCCCTGCCATCACAGCGAGGGTGGCAGCCCCAGTGAGCAGTGCAGAGCTTTGCAGTGATTCACACCTTGATCTGCAGGTTTGCAGCAGCTTTGCTGTAATGCAGTGCTCCAGCCAGACTGCCCCAGGGTGCAGCCTCAGACTTTGCTGTGTCCCAGGTACAATATCTTAAGGCAGCTGCTCTGGGGACAGCACCTGAGTGGGTGCCCTGAGAGAGCAGCAAGTGCATTCAGCCACCAGAACAGCTCCCTGTGCACAGACCCCCTCACCTGCCTCGTCCTCCCCTTCCCCCAACATCATCTGGTCCAGCACACACCCAGGGCTGAGGAACCCAAATGCTGCACAGTCCAAAACATGGGCAACACCTGCCACATTCCTGAGCAGTGACACTGGGTCACCCAGTCACAAGCTCAGAAGCATTCCCCTGTGGCCATGAAGCCAGGGCTATGAAACACTCACTGAAATCAAGATGAACCCATGGAACACACGCGTTTCCCATGTTGTCTCCAGTGAATGGTGATCATTCCAGGAGTGCCTGCAAAGTCTGTGTGCTGTGTCATCTGCTCCCACACCTTGAGAAGGAAACTGCATTGCTCATACAGCTTTGAGAAAGGGGATCTTAGCTGGGAATGCTGCAGAAACCTGTGCAGCTTGGATCAGCTCCTCCTGTGGGGAGAGCAGCTGCAGTTCTCTGCTGCCTTGGGCTACTTTGCAGGGCCCACATCCATGCCAGACCTTGCCAGTCCTCTCGAGTCCAAACCCAGTCCAAATCCTCCTACCTGACAACATCCAGCTGAAAATGCCCAGAGGAGGTGCCAGACACTGGCAGGGTTGCACTGCCCTGGACACAACGTGGCTCCTGCTGTTTCTCCTCCTCCTGGTTGCTGCAGCCAGGTGCTCCTCTTAGCTCAGCTCTGGGGGAGCTCAGCTCCTGAGGCACAAGGTCCTTTGAATTTCTCATTGAGACTCCCATGGCTGAAGCACAGCTGGCAGGGGACTGCAGTGCCACCAAGGTGGAAGCTTAAAGCTGGTCCAGGTTGCTCTCCAAGGGTGCACTGCATGAGATACAGTGGACCAGATAAATGCCACATCCATAGCAAGGAGACCTTGCTTCCCACCCCAATGCCCTTCTTTCCTGCTTATCAAGAGCTCCAGCATCAGATGAACTCCTATGTGTGCTGCTGGAAGTGCCTAAAGCATCAGATAACTACACCAGGGAGAATTCAGCTGCCTGCAAAAATGCAGCCACGGAGCACAATTCCACGTGTTGTTTCCTCAGGACAACAGTTACAAAGCCACCTCACTCCAAGATATGGGAATGCTTTCCCAGTGCTGCTGAAAAGTGCAGCACAACCAAGCCACAGCCAGGAACACAGGAAGAGTTGTGGTAGCCCAAACCTCACCCAAAACCTCTGCCTTTGTCCCAGGTGAGGGGCAGAGGTGTAACCCCATGCAGAGCTGTCCCCCAGCCTTACACTGGTCTCTCTCAGGGACTGCAGTTTTTTAATGTGGATTTTCCCATTTCAGACCCTCAACTTTTCCCTAAACTCATTCCACATTCTCAACTGCAGAGCCCAACTCAGACCTTGCCAAGGCCAGAACTGGCAGTGCTTGTGGTCACTGGTGTCAGGAAATGAGATATTTAAAGGGTGCCAGCATGTGACTGGCACCATCTCACATTTCTGCTGGGTGCATCAGGGACACCCCAGTGACAGGAGAACCTCAGAGCCTGGCCCTGGCCACTTCTCCACTGAGATATGCAGGAGCACCCTTGAGACAACCCTGCCACGTACAAACCTGTCCTGTCAGCAGCAGAGAGAGATGGATGGGGCAGGAGGGGGAGGGTGGGAAGGGAGGGAGGGATGCTGCTCCCACTCCTCCTGTACCCCCATACCCACAGCACCAACTATCCCCACACCACTGTCCCTGGAGCCCAGCAGGAGGCTTCTGCAAACTACAGGCACCTTTCACAAGCCCCCAGCACGGCCGTGGCAGCAGGAGGAGGGTTCCTCTCCCCACCTGGCAATCATTTACTTTCACCAGCTTGTCCCTTACACAACAGATGCCTTCAGCAATCAGTGTTCCCAAAAAGGGCAATTGAGTTTTAATCCTGACAATGGCAGCAGCAGCAAGAGCTGTTTTCCCAACACCACACATGCCAGTAGCTCCCATGGATTTCAGTGGGTACTGGCCACCAACGTGCATTTTTGGATAGCACACATTTCCAGTTTACTCCCAATAAATGAATAATTCACTTAAGCATCCAGACCATTTTCTTCATGCAAAAAGAAAACCTGTCCACATGAGAACTGGGCTTCCTTTGGCCACAAACCCCTTTGCTTTGGCTGATCTCCATGTACACTGCAGCAGGCCAGCAGTGCTGCTTGAGCCACTGCCACACCACCCTGGTGACACGACAAGATGACTGAAGCTCAGGCGGGCAGCAGCAGCAGGGCTGCTCAGGGAGATAGGCACAGCTGTGCTTCTCTCACCACAAACACCAACAGATGTTTTCTTCTGTCTTTCTAAGATCAGAAGCAGGTCCTGCTCTCTGTCAGCTTTTACCACGATAAAAAAGGAGAATGGATGATGCAAGAAAAAAATGGTTTCTTTATTTCTTCAAAACAAAACAAATATTTTCCTGTAACTGCTTTGCTATTAAGCAAAAAATCACCTATCAGTGAAATCCCTGGTTTAGCTGGCAGGTTTTTCTGCTGAAGCTTGGCCTGAAGAGAAATTTCCAGCCCCAGAAAGTTGTTGTTGCAGATGAGGGAAACAGCAGTGTCCTGCCACAAGTACTTTCTCCCCAGAACTGTCTGCAGCCTCCCGAGGTTGTTCAGGCTCTGTCAAGGGCCTTTGCATCAGCCTGTTGCCAGCTCTTTCTCTTCTGTGTATAACCAGCAGTTCCTCACACATCAGTGGCTCTGTCCTGCTCCCCAACACAGCAGCACCTCAGGGACCATCCTCAGCCCACAGCCTGAGCCAGGGACCAGCAGAGCTCACCGCTGCTGCAGGAGGGGGCCAGCTGGAGAACAAAACCCAGGGGCTTTTGTCCCAAAGCCCAGTGAAGGGTCTAGAGGAGAAGCAATACAAGGAGCAGCTGAGGTCACTTGAGTTGTTCAGCTGGAGCAGAGGAGACTGAAGGCAGAGGACACTGAGAGCCACTCACAAGGGGCAGTGCAGGAGCAGCTCCGATCTCTGCTCCCTGGGACAGGAACAGCACCCAGGGAACGGCTGGAGCTGGGCCAGGGCAGGCTCAGGCTGGAGAGCAGGGAAAGGTTCTTCCCCCAGAGGGTGCTGGGCGCTGCCCAGGCTCCCCAGGGAATGGGCACAGCCCCGAGGCTGCCAGAGCTCCAGGAGCGTTTGGGGAGCGCTGCCAGGGATGCCCAGGGTGGGATTTGGGGTGTCTGGGCAGGGCCAGGGGCTGGGCTGGGTGATCCCTGTGGGTCCCTTCAGCTCAGGAAGGCTCTACAGTTCTGTGAAGTCCCTGCTGCAGGCTCTGGCCACAGCCACCACGCACAAAACACAGCCACACACGACAGAGTCCGAAGGTCTCCTCTGACAGCAAAGGCCCTGGTGCTTTGGAGGAGCTGGTGGGGGGCAGGTCCCCAGGCAGTAGCAGGGCTCTTCCAGGGGCACAGCCCAAGAGGAGCAGCTCTGGCTGCAGGTGGACACAGGACTGGCACAGCTGCACGTGGCCACAGCAGAGTCCAAATGCAGAGCTGAGACGCAGCCAACCCAACAGGCTCTCCACTCTCCGTGCTCTGACGCCTGTGATGCCAATCAGGTGACAACAACACAATTTGTTTTCAGGAATACTGAGCTAGTGAATAACAAAAATAGGAACCTGACAAACAGGTCCCAGCGACCTGGATCCCAGGCAGCTCTCCCAGGACAAAACTTTCAGTTGCCCTGAGTCACCCGCCCTGATCCTCCCCTGGCCACGCGAACCAGAGCTGTCGGCACCCAGCCCATTCACGAGCTTGCATCTTCCCAGGGCTGTGCTGTAGTCCCTGCTCAACACCTGGACTCATTACTGGAGTAGAAAAGTACTTGGGGATCCTAATACAGTCAGGGGAGTGAGAAGGGCAGGTGTGGCATTGGATGTTATAAGCCATGAGGGTCTGGAAACACCAGGAAGAGTTTTGTTGCTACATCAGCCCTGGAAAAACAGCCACTGCCATCTCAAAAGGAGGTTGCATAACATGAAGGAAAGAGAAGGCAGATAAACAGCAACAGCTATTCCTAAAGATAATGAAAGAAACACCACTCTACAGCCCCTCCAAAGACTCGCCACCACAGCCCCGACTACCCTGAACTCCAAATGCTGCGTGAGGCACCAGCAGAGCAGAGAAACGGCCACAGCTAATCTGCCTCAGCACAGCAGCGATGCAGGTGCCTGGAGATAACAAGAAATAACCCCAAGCCTCCCCAGCTGCCTGCCCCAGAGAAAGGTGGGTCTCACAGGAGCAGCACTTGAGTGAGAAAGCCCCACTGCTGTCCATCTCCACTGACCCCAGCATCACACCAGGTCCTGGGAGGAATGGGCAGAGGGACGGGGCATGGCAGGGGGACCCAAGAAGAGGCAGTCTTGACCCATGATGAGGCAGGACACACTAGGCTTCCTGCCAGAGAAACCACAGCCCTGCTCTGTCCACCTGTGCCTCAGATCCAGCCTGAGGGAAATCCTGGTGACCAGGACATCCAGAAAGGCCCTGCAGTGATGACCATGAGCCTGGGCAGCGATGTGAGCCAGGCCTTGGGCAAAGCAGCTTCTCACCCTGAAGCAGATCTGTGGGTCACTCCCATGAGAGGGGATGACTCCTTGGCTTGTCTTTAGAAGGGAAAGAACACCCTGGAGGACCTGGACAGGACAGCCATGGGACTGATGGGACCATGCAAGAGCAGAGCCCCGCGGCTTGGCAAGTGGACCAAGTCCATCCCTTGGACACCAGAGCCGGAGAGTTCATAGTCTGTGGACCACAGACTCCATAGGGAAACCTGGAAAACTCCCAGGTGGAAAGGAAGAATAGAAGTGGGAAAAACCAAGAGGGCACAAGCAAGGCCTGTGCAGGCTGGTGGCTCAGCTGTGGCTGCAGCAGGACAGGGTCAGTGCCTCAGTTTCCCTGGCTGCAGCAAGCCACAGAACTGTGCTGGGCAGGGGTGACAGCACGGGGAGGAGGTGAGTGGTGACACGTGCACCACTCCTGCTGAGGCAGGAGCTGGTGACACTTGTGGCCCTGTAGCATGTCAGAGGCTGTGCTGGCAGACTGGTCTGGCAGGCTGCCTGTTCCTGCCGCGCTCAGAGCAGCACCTGGAGCCCTCTGGGCCGGGCTCAGACTGCACATCCACGGCTGAGTGGTGCTTGGGCTGCCAGCCCTCTCCAGAGCAGGATGGATTTTCTGCTGTCCAACCCTAAATGGAGGTCCCTAAGGTCCCTTATTGCTCAAGGGGCAGTAAGTGGAATCTCTGGGCAGAGTGGGGGCAGGCAGCTGGGAGGGCTGGGGCTCGGGTACCACACCACCGGTATTGGGGCTGACTCTGCCACAGGACAAGAACCCCTTTGGGCCTTTGAGGCTGAAGTGCAGCCCACACCACAGGCCTGAACCCAAAGCAGCTGCCCTGGCACAAGCACTGCCAGGAAAGAGCCAGGACACAGAGCAGGAGCTCGCCGAGGGCCAGTCCCACTCTGCAGGGCACCAGTGAGGAGAGCCCAGACCCCAGTGCCCCTCCTGCTTCCTGCCAGCATCCCAGCCCCACAGGGACACCCAGGGAAGCACAAGGTGGTGCTGAGCTCGCTCTGGTCACTCTCCATGAGAGCAGGAACCAGGAGCAATGAGTAGAGCAGGAAGCAGGCCCAGAGGAAAGCAAACAAGAGAAAGCAATTGAGGAAGCTCGTGTCTCATTCATGTGCGTCTCAGCCAAAGTCCAAAGGAGGAGGCTCTTGCAAAGGACACTGGAAAAATTCCAGTGATGTTATCTGCCCCCACAGAGCAAGATTAGCCCAGAGGAAAAAAAAAAAAAAAAAAAGTTGTTTACAAGCTGGGCAAGCCAGCTTGGTGTCTGGAGCACACAGGGTGCTGGGATCAGCTGCATCTGCTGCTCCCGGGGGAGCTCCAACCCCTCCTGCCTGGCTCTGGCCTCAGTCACCTGTGGTGACCCTTTAGTGGCCCTGGCAGCCGAGGTGCTGCTGAGGGGCAAGTGGGCTCACACCAGTGCTCACAGGAAGCTGTGTGCCCAGCATGCACATGCCAGGAGCTTGCACACCCACCATCTGCACATCTGGCAGACTTAACTGGGCATCCAGGAGTCTCTGAATAATGGGGGTTCTCAGATCCTTCCATGTGCACCCAAACACATGGCTCACATCACTCCTCAAATTCTTCTGAAATCTTCATGCAAAGGTACCTCACACCCCACAGCTGAGGGTGGGTTGTGAACCAAAATGCACTGTGAGAATCGTTTGGCCTGAGGTAATTCCCCAAAAAGTCCTTTACCCACTTTCCATTCATCTTGCATTCTACAAAGCTCTTTATCAAGAAGCTCTTCCCACCCCCCTCTCCAGAACTAAGCATCTCAGACTCTTGCAAAAAAAAAAAAAGATATTGTACTCGAGATCAGCCACTGCAACTAGCAAGAACCAGTTCTGATACATGCAAAACCTTGCAAGATAAAAGTCTTTGCATCTCTGCTTACAAAAAGCACATGCCTGTGCCACCTCTCATCCCTGGGGAGCTCGGGGGTGGGATTTTACCACTGGAATACCACTGGAACTGCACAGTCAGTGCATGATGAGCAGGGCTCAAATGTGTGCAGGGAACATCTCACACCAACAAAGTCATGGGTAACACAGGGCTGTGCACCAGGCTGCCTCCTAAGAGGGAAAAGAGAAGATATGCAATGTGCTGGTGGTCAGATCCCTGAACTGCTGCCATGGATGCCTTGACCTGGGACACAGACCCATGGGCAGTGCTGCCACATCCCCAGGGATACCAAGGCAAACTGGTGCCACTGGAGCAACAATCTGATAATTTCCAGCCTGGGTAATGCACCCTTGATAACACAGGGATGATGATACCAGTACAGCCAGCCTGGGGAAGTCCCATGTAAGGAAGCCATGAATGACACACTGCTGGAGGTGGCTGATGTGGTGACTTCAGTCAGGGCTCTCTGACCAACAGCCCAAGGGCTGGTTCTGGCAGTTCATCTGCCTTCCCAGAAAGACCAGTCTGTCAGTGGGCTGATGAGAGATGGCAGGGCAGAGGGGAGAGACACAAGCCTGAGTTTAGATGGGTCACACACAGTGTAAATATGGCTGCAGAGGTTTGGGTCCTTAATGCTCAAGACCTCATCACAACAAGGACCCACTGGTTGTTCTGAGCCAAAAAGAGCAGTGATGCTACAAGAACTGGTCAGCCCTTTCCCAGCTCTGCCCCCCAGCCACCAGCTGGGCAGTGTGAATTGCAGCAGGCCAGTCCAAGCTGGTCCCTGTAAAATAAAATATTACTGGTTCAAGACCAGGGAGCCCTCAGGACACAGAGCACAGGAAGTTGGCACACACGTGGCAAACAGGGGGGCTGTGGATCACTGTGGGCACCTCTGCCCACCACAGTGCCTTCCATCCCCCTGTGCCCTTCCATTCCTGCAGGCACTGGTTCCTCTCTAACACCCCAGCTCACGCTGGGGAAACATTTAGGGACAACAGCACAAAGCTGGCACATAGCTCCATTTCTGGTCAAACTATTTTCAAACTGGATGAGTAGCTGATTGGTCTTGCCCTTCCAGGAGACAGGCATGAGGGAGGATAGACATAGAAGGGACCTTCCCATTTGTGTTCAGCAAGAGTGCTCTCTCATCTGCTAATTTGTTTCCAGAATTAAGGGCAGTTTACCACCTTTGGGGTCTTCTGTAATGCAAATGCTGTGGAGAGCCCTTTCCCACCTGTTACACCTGTCCAAGAATTCCTGCCCCTGCCCAGGTCTCGAAGGACACACCACACCTCTCCTCCAAGTGAGAGATGTTTTCATGGCTGGATGCCTCTGAAAAGACAAGGGCAGACACTCCCCGAGCATTTATTCCTCACCTGGGTGTGCATCTGCATGTGAGCTTATAGGAGGCAGGTATATGTATGTGAGTGTGTGTTTATTTGTACTAAAAATGCATTTGTCAAAATCTCCCCAGTTAAAAAACAATCATTACGTAATTATATTGAACAATTAACCAACTGATTCATCAGCTAGAGGCTCACCAACAACACCTGAAATCTATCCCAGCCACTTAGCAAGGCAGAAGGTGGCACAAACAAAAGCAACTCCCACGATGTCCTAGAGATTTATGGCCCTGTGTTCTGTCCTGGTAAGAGAAGACACTTTCCATTCCTGCCTGCTGGCATCTCAGAGCTGAAGGCTCCCAGGTGTTATCTGCTCTGAGCTGCTGGTTGAGAGTGTTTTGATACAAAAATATTCCTTACAAGTAACCCTTCAGGTCTGTACCATGGCTGAGAACTCACCTACGGTGCCCATGCTGCCTGACTTAGTCCCTTCATGGTAGCATGCACTGAGACCTTTCCTCTGCTCACCAGGGTCTGTGGGCACCATGAACATGCAGAACACTTAAAATTCCACAAAACAACCTGCTCCAAGCAGGCAGAAAATATCTGTCTGTCACTAACAGCCCCATGGTCTGTAATGCTGTGGTTAAGGGTTGTCTGGGAGCAGGCAGAGACAAAGAATGAACTTGGGGAAACAAGCTGAACTTTGTCATTCCCTGCCTTCCAAGCAGGTAACTGTGCAACACTAATATCTTTTAAAAAGAAGTCTCTAGTTTCCTTCAAAACTCAAAGCAGCCAAGGAATATCACCACTGTTCTTTTGGACACTACGTGGAAAGCACCACATCCTGCAGAAAGCACCACAGCTGCTGTAGTCCAGGCCCATGGTGAAATAATTTGGCCAGCACAGCTCAGCAGGTCGGCATGTGGGCTGCATTGGGACCCCGTGAGACAAAGCTCACCTCAGAGGGGAAAAAGACATTGCTGCAGATAGTTACACCTGTGTGTAACAACACCCAGCGCCACGAGTGTTTGGAAGGTTGGCACATCCTTGCTAGGAAGATGCTGCTGGCCGAGTAACCAACCGCCCGGCTGATGGCACCAACTATTCTCGGCCACCAACCTCGGCCCTGGGAGCACCTGGCACCCTTCAGCGTAAACGGGGAGCTCAGCACAAGCTCCGCAGCGGCACCTGAGGCTCAGCCAGCCAGCGTGTTAGCGGGTACAGAGATTTGGGCAGTGGCACTGAGAGAAGGAGGGCACCGGAGAGGTGACAGTGTGCAGTGTCAAAGGGATACAATNTATAAGTGCGGGAGCGTCGGCCGCTGCTCCCGGCCAGCCCCGCCGAGCCGAGCCCTGGCGAGTTGAGCCCAGCTCGGCCGAGCCAGCGGCGCTGCCGGAGAGGGGAGCCGCTGCCCGCCAGAGCCCCGGACCGGTGCGTACCGCGCAGCACAGCCCGGCTCCCGGCGGGGCCGTGCCGGGGCTCCCGCGCTCCGCGCAGCTTCCCCCGCCAGCGGACTCGTGCGCAGGGAGCGCAGCGGTGCCTTCCCCCCGGGCGGAGGTGGGGGCTCTCCGAGAGCTTCTGTCGGAGCCGGCTCGGCGGGAGCGGGAGCCGGTGCCGTCGCCGGGAGCCGTGCCCGAGCCGCTGTCGTCTCGCAGGGACCCGGGGCCATGGCCGAGCATATGATGATGCCGATGAGCCACGGTGGCGCCGGGCTGCAGAGCTACCGCATGGGGGTGAGCGGGCTGCAGGGACCCCCGCAGCACGGGCAGCATGTGCTCAGGACGCTGCCCGCCGCCGCTCAGATGATGCCCTACGGAGGGGCCGGCATGGACGGTGCGATGAGGCCGAGACCCAGCCTCAGCGGACAGATGGGCCACCACCAGATGCAGAACGCGATGATGTTCAATGGCCCGGGTCAGCAGCAGCAGTACATGGGGCCGGTGGGCACCCAGCAGCTCATGGCCAGCATGCACCTACAAAAACTCAACACCCAGTACCAGGGCCACCCGCTGGGCATGAGCAACGGGCCCGTGGCAGCTGGGGCCCAGCAGTACAGAGTGGGGCCGGGCCAGCACCCGGGCATGCAGCACATGCCCTCACCGGCGCTGACATTGAATGTTATGGACACCGATCTCATAGATGAGGAGGTCTTGACATCCCTTGTCCTGGAACTGGGGTTGGACCGGATTCAGGAGCTGCCAGAGTTATTCTTGGGACAGAACGAGTTCGACTTCATTTCAGACTTTGTTAGCAAACAGCAACCCAGTGCCATCAGCTGCTGAGGGGCTTTGAGCTCCTCCTTGTGTCTTGGTGGTTTTGAGTTTGTTTCTAACTTTTCCCCACCTGCCATCCTCCTCCCTTCCCCTGCCTTGCCCTGTCCTGGATTCCTGCCCTCCCCAAAGGGACAATCATCGAACACTGGCTTGCAATGGATTGCTTTTTCTCTTCTGTGTTTTTTTGTGGTTTTTTTTTTTTTCCTGTGTGGGAGTTCCTGGAGAGGGGTTTGGTGCACCCCAAACAGAGAGCAGATCAAGAGCTCCTGCTGTAGAACTGCCTCTAAATGACATTAACAGGATTTCTGGCTTAAGTAGAAATAATGGACTTACGACTTTCCTCAGCTAGGCTCGGAGCACAAGAAGCGATAGGCAGCTGGCAGCCCTGCTGGTAGCTGGATTTGCTCATGGATTCTGTGGTGCCAGTGGAGTTGAAGGATCCTGAGAGAGGATTGTCTCCCTGGTGCATGGTTTGAACCAGTTTCCCCTTGCAAACATGGGTGGGGTTAGTTATTTGTTGGGATGTTTTACTGTGACAGTAAATAGGTCTTCAGTCATGTCTGTTCAGCTCGGGAGGGGGCACTTCCCCATAGCAGGCTTTTTTCTAACTTGGAAAAATAAAGTGTGCCTTGGGGAAGGGTGTGCGTATGTGGCTAAATGTTCATCTTCGTGGAACTTCAGATCTCCGACCTGTACTGCTAATCAGCTGTAAAATTTACCAAGTGTTTGAGGTTGATTCAGGCATGAGGCTTAAAGCTGCAGTCTGGCTCCACTTTTTTTCCACCTCTGAAACCAAATAAAGACCATGTAACTGTATATTTCAGTTCTAATCTTATTTATTTTCCTGTGATTATTTATTTGCAAGGGCTTCTTTTGTTATTTGGCTTTGGGACTGCTGGGAAAGATGCCTGGAGAGAACTGCAGCTTTAAGATGCTGGCTTTGGGAAAAGCAAGCCTGGGATAGTTTTCAAGCTGCTCTGCAGAACAGTCACTTCAACGCGAGATAGTTATGCTGAACGCACAGGACTCTAAATCCAACACCTTTCTGAATGTGATAAAGATGACTCGATTTCCAATTCCCTTGCTCAGAGAAGGTGAGATGTAAAAGCCGGCGGCGTTTGGTTTCCTCCGCGGGCTCCCGTTTCCAGACGCTGGGGAAGCTCCGGTGACTCCTGGCTGCTGCTGCCCCCTGGTGCTGCCGGCCCCTGGCAGCGAGTCGGAATGTACAGATGGATTTCCGAATAAAAGCTGAAATCTCTCCCGTGTGCGTTTGTTCAGTGCCCGTCTCCGGACTGGTGCGGTGTGGGCACGGGGAGAAGCGTTGCCTTTGCTCCTGCCGGTGGGCTGCGGGCCCGGGCACTTGTGCCCCCCACCTGGTACACGAGTTGGAAGGATTGGGTTTCTAGTTTAATGCTTGGAACTAAGTCCTTGAAGCGTGGCTGGGATGATGAGATGCTCCTTGTCTGTGCTGAGGAGAAATTACAGATGTGGATGGCGCTGCTCTGTTGCAGGAGGGCTGTTTTTGCTGGCTGACCCAGGTCACAGAATCGTAGATTGGTTTGGGTTGGAAAGGACTTTAAGATCATCTGGAGTTGCTCGGACAAGGGGGTGGTGACTCCTTCCAGCCTGAGTGCACTTCTGCCAGCTGGGCTACAGCTCTGCCTGCAGCTCTCTGCTGCACTTTTCTGTACCACAGAGGCTGCAAAAATCAAGGCAGTCTTTGCTCTCCTACTCTTCCAGGGCTTAGATGTTTCTTTTTAAAGGGTTTCCAGCCAGTTCCTTTGCAGAGGTCAGGGATATTCCCAAGTGTTCCTTCCCTGCCCTGTAGTAACAGGACTGTATTGGAATGGCTGAACCACTTTGAATTGTCTGTCAATGTCCCCTGGCTTTCTTTGCACAACTCAAGACCAGTCTAATGTTAAAGTCCCGTCCTTTTGGTGGTTATGCCTGTACAGTCTGAAGAGCTGGTCAGAAAATAACTGCTGTGGCTGTTGTTGAAGGTGGGAGAGCCCTGCTTAGGGTGTCAGCTCTGTGGCAATGGGCTGTTGGAGACCTGGAAGAACTTTGTTGTCTCTGTGCAGCTGCAGGTTTTAGGTAAACAGTGAAGAGTTGGCAACCTTAGAATAATTCAGCCACAAAATAAGCATGGTCTGGGCTGTCAGTTTTGTTGGGGGGGTGTAGGCCATGTGGTGCACACCACTGTGACCTACTGTGTCCCAGTTACACATGGGGAGCTGTGTCCAGCCCACACATGAGGAGTATCAACTCAGCAATTTCTGCAGAGCTTTCCCAGGAACAGTTTCTGTGTGATAAGCACTTGGCATTTGATGGCCAGAGGAAAATGTCTGTACATCCCCTCAGAGAGCTGTGCAGTGCACTGGGAAAGGCACTCTTGATTTAAGTCAGAGTACATGAACTGATAATAAAGGAGGTGTGGAATGGCTGGGGGTTCACAGTCTGGATTTTTTTGGGAGCCTGTCCCAGCAAGCTCAGTTGAGATTATTTCAATGCTTCTTGGTGTCCCTTCATTTCCCCAGAAGACCCTGTTAATTGTGGTCAGTCTCTGTGTTTTTCTAGAAAGCCCAGGCCAAAGCCACTTGTCGTTTCTGCTGAAGGCCTATTGCTTGTGTCTGGGTTGGACTGCACAAGTGTGCTGTGATCACCTCCTTTGTAATGCTTTCCTAGTTTAGGTGTGGCTTGCACCCTGCACCTTCGTGCTGCAGGCTCTGTACACCTTTTATCAGGCACACAGGACCTTCTAGAGCAGCACAAGCTGCAGCTTGGACAGCTCAGGTCTCCCTTTCCACTCAGCTGCATGGTGCATCCTGCCTGCTCGGGTCCCCTGGCAGGGGGATTGGCCCCACACTGTGAACAGAGGTGCCAGGTGGCACAATGGGCAACCCAGCTACCTGGGTCTGCAGGTGAGTTCCTCAAAGGTCACCAAAAACATAACAGGGTTCTGCTTTTCCCATCCAGCTGACTCTGAGCTCTCCATCCCCCATGGGGCAGGAGGGCAGCAGGATGATCCCCAAAGCTCTGGCAGGGGCTGGCAGGCACTGCAGCTCACCTCACGGTGCTGCTGAATGGCAGTGCCCGTCAGTTTGGGAGCTTTGAGGACACAGAAGTGAACTCCTCACATGGAGAGTTTGTGTTTACAGACACAAACTCTAGGTACTCTCCTCTGAGGTACCAGGAGATTATTTTCTGTACTGTGGAAGAAGGAAGGTTCTCAAACTCCACCCTGTCCCCTCACCCAGCCCAGACCCTCTGTGATGCTCCAAGGAGGTTTTGTAGCTGTTTGTGTATTGTCCAGGGCTTGGGGCAGCCTCTGGGAGCACGTGAGTGTGAAAGCACAGAAAGGCAAGGCCTTTTTCCACATCCCTGTCTCTGACCACATGCTCTTGGGGGATGAAGTTTGTTGATAGCATGAGGTGATGCAGAGTTGCAAGGTGAAATTGTGGTGCAGAGCTGGTGAAGGATCTGCTAACAGTGAGTGCCCAGGCAATAACATCAGCAATGCCTGGTAAATACGAAATGAGGGCTGGAGGGTTAATCCTCTTTGACTTCAGACAGTGCTGAGCTCTAAACTGAGCCCAGCTACAGCCACTCAGCAAAGATCTTAGTGTTGCAATGAATGTTCCTATGAAAAATCTCAGCTTGCTGTTCAGGAGGAGCCAAACAAGCAAAAGGAAGGTTAGAAAACCATTAGAAGAGGAATGAAAAGTAAAATCAAACAGTGAATGCCCTACAGAACCAACAGACAATTCAGCTGCATCCTGTGCACTGCCCATGATGGCAAATTGTCAAAAATTCTGGTCTGTTTATAGAAAAATGATCCTGTAAAACTAGAGAAATTGTAGAGAAAGAAGAAACAACTGAGGCAGAGTAATGTTTCTCAAAAGAAGCCATAGAATAGCTTGGTTCTCCTCAGTCAGGAAGAAGCTGGGCAACAGAAGTTTATAATGTAAGTGAAAGGGGAAGGTGACAGGAAATTATTTTCCACAAGTGTGACGGGAGGTATCTGTTGAT
This sequence comes from Rhipidura dahli, assembly GCA_013399225.1. Classification (NCBI taxonomy): domain Eukaryota; kingdom Metazoa; phylum Chordata; class Aves; order Passeriformes; family Rhipiduridae; genus Rhipidura; species Rhipidura dahli. The sequence continues at coordinate 219,473 of VXAC01005788.1, read as the reverse complement.
CTCTGCAAATTTAGGTAGCAGAGGCCAGGGTCCAAGCCAAGTGAACAGAGGTGTTTCTGCAGGCAATGTGTAGTTCATTGAAGCTCTTTCTGACAGTATGGGAGGTCCATGGGGCATTCAGGGATACCTGAATATTTCTGTATGACCAAGAACACTGATCTGTGCTTCAAAAGATCTCCTAAATCAAAGGTTCATGACTCAGAAACAGGGGTTTTTGTTGGGTTGTTTTTATTTTTCACTTCATAGAAACATTTTCCTTCAGTGATGTCTTGTGCCAGTGAAATCCACAGGGGAGAAATCAAGGTCTTTGTAAGAAGCTTAACCTCTCTAAGCTCCTCTTCATTTTAAACCTGCCTCCCCCTCGCTTTTTTTTTTTGGTGTCTTCAAATTCCCAGTCGTTCCTTGTTCATCTTTTCCACATTAGTAATGATTTTGTAGCTCCTGAGTGTCTCCCTGTCCAAGAATCACTGGGTGTTGTAGATCATAGATTGTGATCACCTTTTCCTGCCCTGTCTCTGGCTTTGTGGCATGGGGGAGGGAACAGCACTGGTTTAAGCCGTAGATGTGTCATGGATTTCTCCAATGCTATAATTAGGTCTGGTTGTTCTATATTTCAAACATCCATCACAGAACCACAGAAATATTTAGACTGGAAGGGACTTTGGGAGGTCACTCAGTCCAATCCCCTGATCTAAGTAGGACTGCACTCAAAGGCAGGGCAAGCTGCCCAGGGCTTTGTCCAGGCAGATTTTGAAAACTTGAGGGGATGGGATTTCTCTGGAACTTTGTTTCAGTGCTATACAGCTCTTATTTCTTTCCTAATTTCTCCCTTTCCCTTGGTTCCTGGCTGTCACAGGCACTTACCTGCTATTTTTGGAGACCTGTGCAGAGATTCCAGGTATCTCTCCCAAGGGTTAATAGCCATGTTTGTGTGTATTGGCAGGGTTCTCTCTCACTCCTGGCCTAGGAGGTGGTGTAGGGCCACCTCCACATCTAAAATACCAGTGCCAGTGCTGCCCAAATAGCCAGTTCCTAAAAACTGTGCCCCTGTGCCCTCCCTTGGGTTCCTCACAAACTCAGACAACTCCCAGGGTCATCCTCAGTGAAGACATTCTGCCACCCACCCTGCAGCTGCCAATCTGCACAGACCAACCCCATCCTGCCATGAGCCATCCCTCCCTCTCTGCTGCTCCTGGGGTGGTACCACACAGTTCTTCCTTCAGACTCCCCTCAGTGAACCTTCCTCCCTGTGCCCCTCCACCCTGGCTTCAGCAGACAGTGCTCTTCCTGTGAGATCCTGGATGGCTTCCATCGTCTGAGGTGTAGTCAAGGAACAAGTAGTCACACCTGTGATGTTCAGGGTGACACACTCCTGAGCTCAAGGCTGGGTTTCATTTAAGTTTTGGGGCTCAATTCCTTCATTTTTTTTAAACCCTGTGTTGCTAGGTTTACATTTGCCTCAAAAGTTTAGAGTGAGAAGTCCCATCTGCTCCTCTTCTTCATGCTGCCATCTTGGGACCTCAGAGTTCCTGCACTGCTGTCTCCTCAAGCCTTTAGAGAAAAGCCTTGAGCTCAGTGTCTGTGTGTGACACAGGGAAGAGCTGACACACGTCTGTGGCACATCATAGAAAATGCCCCATGATGCCCAAGGGTGGGGACAGAGTGGGATGCCCTCCTCCTGCACCTTCTCCACCATCTGCACAGAGAAGCAATGCTGGAGGGACAGGGGAAGCTCAGTTACAGCCTGCCACCCCTCACCTGTGTGTCCCCATCCACCATCCAGAGGAGCCAGCTCAGGCCTCAGTGCATGGATGCACAGACAAGGCTCTGGCTCATGCTTGCTGACTTGCTGTTTCATCTCTCAGGTGTCTGGATCATGAGGAAGGACATCACAGTCAGAAAGAGCAATGCAAGGGGCTCTGTATCACTCCCCAGGGCCAGGCAGGCAGGCTGGAGGCCCTTGAGGATCCCACTGGGGAGTATTCCCACTTTGCTGAACCCAAGTCCCTTGTGCAGCAGGGATACCCAGGAGCCTCCACGTGTCTCTCCATGAATAGGGATTAGGGAAAGTAGCTCTTTGCCAAATCCAAGTGATATTCCAGAGACAAAGGACTAAGCCCACAGTAAAAGCTTTGCAAGTGACTTCTTTCACAAGCATCTGACCCCAGCCCAATTCCCAGATCTGCCGCTGCCCTGAAGAAGAGGGAAAACAGGGATCTGTACCTCAAGTCTTTGATAAGATGCTGTTTTTTAGAAAGCCAGTGGTTCCTGTGGGGTCCATCTCAGCAGTATTTGCATGCTGAGGGGCTCTTCTGAGGCAGGTCGTGGTTCAGCACATTACAACACTCCCGATTTCCAGATGCTGGTTACAATCTGCCGTTAGGTTGCTTCATAATTGCTACACCAAGGTATGGACCAAGTCCTGCTTTTCCTGTTTCAACTGTAAATACAAAAGTCAGTTGATTGCAAGGCGCTGTAGTGAGTTGAGGACAGTTTTGAAAAGTCAGCCAAGTCCTGTGTCAGTTGGATGCCTGCAGCTCAGAGGCAGCAGGACCTTTCCATGTGCAGGGGCTGTGCTGCATCCTGCAGCCTCTGGATGGATTATTATTTCCTTTCCAGGTTTGCCAAAAATATCCCTGCATTCACATTTCCAGGGAATTCTGCAAGTTCAGCCTGCTACAAACATTCATGACCTGCTCATGACCACTGAAATACCAGGGGGGTGAAGAGACCTCAGTGCAAGAGTTTTCTGATCTCCCACACTGTTGGCCCTGAGCCACGGTCCATCCTCACTGCTTCAGCTGTGTTTGGTGTGCAGAACCCCACAGAAATCTGGCTTTCCCTGCGTGGCTGAAGAGCTGTGTCTGCCCCATCCTCTCCCCATCCCTCTGCACACCTCTGCCTTTCTTCAACAGCACAAAACAAACACCAGAAGGGGACAGAGGGTTTTTATTTAACTCTTTAATTCTCAGCCAAACCCCTGGGTTTTGCCAGGCACACTGGCCTTCTGTGCCAGAGCCACAACCAAAATCCATTACATCCCTATGGGCAGGAGAATACAGGGAATGCTGCAGTACTGTGAGCAGTGTCAAGAGCAAACCTGGTCTGCCAAGAGGGAACAGCTATGTAAGAGAAGGAACAGCAGTTTTAATAACCAAACGTAGCTGTAGCCTCCTCAGAGCTTCTGGAAGGGTTCAAAAGAGGATCCCAGTGTCCCTGAAGAGGAGCTCGACACTGCTCACAGAGCCACTGGCCTGCTGGGGGAAAAGCAGGGAGGGAGGGAGAGTGTTGCCCAGCATCCCAACACAAACTGGGCAAAAACCAAAGAAAGGCATCTCATGGAGATGAGATTTGAAGGTGCCTATTTCTCTCCTTTCACAGGTGTTGGGAGGAATGGGTTAAAAGAAGAAGACTGGTGAGGAGGATTGTAAAGGCTCAATTGACCTTGCAGCTGGGAATAAACCTTGATAAAGCAGTGCGAGCAGCAGACCAGTGTTCCTCCAGCATGGACCAAGTTTGTGTACCTCTGCCTGGGTGTTGCCTTCAGGATCCCTGGGACAGCTCAGTAGTGGGAATAAATTTGCCCTTTGTGCTTGAGCCATGGGGTTGTGGCTGTCCCAGCTGCCTGCATGTGCTGACTCACACAGCAGAGAAGCAAAGTTAGCCAAGGCTCCAAGGCTGTGTTTTAGACATCTTGGAACAGCCAAATCCCACCTCTAGTGTGTGGATGCAGTGAACACTGCACTGTTCAGTAGCTTGGAAAGAGAGCTACAAGTGCTCCTGATTCCTGCCCGTGCACCAGAGGTGTGTGTCCCTTTGGACAAGCTCAGCTGTGTCACAATTTAAAGGCACGACTGCCACAAATGGCCAATTTCTCCTGCAAAGCCTTTGTAAGAATTCAGGGCTCTGAACAGCACCAGCTGCACAGCCAAGAGATTTAGGGCTGAATTAGGTACTCACTGGAGTTTGACATTTCCAAAGAGTTACTCCAAGCTGTCGGTACTGGAGCATGCCTCCAGCAGATGGGCAGCAAGACCTGCTCCATTCACTCCTGTCTGAAGGATCTCTGGGTGAGCTCAAGGCAGCAAAAGAAAAGCTGCAAGAGTCCCTGCCCCCCTGCGAGGGAAGGCTCGGAACCGCAGGCTGTTTATAAATAGCCAGTTTCAGGAAAAGGCCCTTTCCTTTCTGGTGTCAGCACACTGTAAAGAATAAACAGCTTTCAGAGCTGAAAAAAGCCCTCCTTATCTTTCCATGCAAAATCTGCCTCCATGTGTTCAGCAAGTTCCAGCATTTAGGGCACAGCTGGTGTCCCCTCAGCCAACGGGGAGGCAGGCAGCAGACCCTGAGTCACATCCTCCACAGAAATGTTTGTGGCAGTTTTGACGTGGCCACCAGGCAGAAGGCAAGCTCGTTAACACAGGATGTGCAATCAGAGACCTCATTTCTGGACTGCTGACCTGGGTTACCTGGGATCTCAAAAGAACAGGAGGAGTTGAGCATGCTGGAATAGTGCCCAGGGTGTGAGGGCACAGCCTCTCATTAAAGAACATTACCACGCTTCCACAAATCACCTGAGCTGGACTATGGGCTAAAACACATGGTATTCCAGAGGAAAAACAGGTGAATACTCTGCCAGTGTGAGACTTGCAACAGCAGAGGAGCAATGGCAGGGAGCCTGCAGCTTTTGCTCTGAGCACTGGGCACCTCAGCCCAGCAGAGCCCCACGGGAGCTTCTTCATGGACTCCCTCTAACTCAAAATATTTCTCAGACCTCTCTAGTGAAGACAACAGTTTCTGGAATCTTGTTACTTTCTGAAAAGCATGCCCTGACTTCTCCTTTTGTCTTCATCCCTGGGAACCCAGGCCTACTCCAATGCCCAGTGCAAAGGGGTTGGGAAGGGACGGGAGAGGATTGCCATTGGTAAGGGTGGAGGGCAAGCAAAGCCCTGTATATAGCTGGGTCCAATTCCAAGGCAGCATCTTGAAGTCAGCTCTTTATTTAGCATTATTATCCTTTTCTGTGTGTTTGTTAAATAAATGGTTATTATCTCTTTTCACTTTCCTCCGAGGAAAAAAAATTTTTTCCCAAACCTAGGGGGGCAGGGGTGATTGTAACCTGCTTTCTCTCAGAGGATATTTTCCTCCAAATTTGTCCAAACCGCCGCGCCAGTGTAAAGCAGAAAAGAGTACGGACAGGGTGTGATCAACCTGTCCTCCCCATCCCAGCACAGCTGTCCCCAAATGAGGAGGGGACAGCTCAGGTGCTGCGGAGTGATTGCTTGGGGGCCATCGGTGAGGGAACAGGCACCGCTAATCAGCCGTGGTGCTGACAGAGCCAGCGTGGGCAGGGGGGGGTCCCCGACCCCCGGGACCGCTCGGGGCTCCCCGGGAACTCCCGCGGGGCGCTGCTGCCCCCTCGCGGCACTGGGCGAGAAGCACCGCCCGGTGCGGCCGCGGCGCTGCGGGAGCGGGGAGCCAGGTGCGGGATGCGGGGTGCCNTGGAGGCCTTTCCAATAAATCCCCACCTTTATTCCCTTTACTTCTGCCTGGGCTCTGTTTCTAGAAGGCCTCTCAAGGCATCACCAGGTACTGGGTGCTGAGTACTGGGTGCCAGGTGTGGGGTGCCAGGTGCTGAGTGTGGGGTTTGGGGAGCAGGGTGCTGAGAGCAAATCCAAATTAGATTTCTCTCGCTGAAGTTTTTTGAAGACTGTCATGAACAGGTATTACAGGCACTCTGGACCTGCTAGCTGTTTTCTGCTATGATTGGACTTAGCATATGAAGAAGAAAGATCCTAAATTCATGCCAGCAGCATGCAAGCTGGTGACTTCTGTTATGGTAAAGCAGTGCAGATAACTGTGTGTGATCCAGCCTGTCCTTCCTCACCTCTCATGGATGTGCTCTTGCTGCCACCCTCTGTTGCTCCCCACAACAGTTTCTCAGGGGAGAATGATCCCATCAGTCCCAGGAGAAATCTACCACTGAGAAAGGACTAAAGGGAATTTTTTTTAGGATGAATCCACACTGCTGAGTCCATAGGCAGAAATGCAGTGCAGGTGCAGTCCCAAAGGGATTGTGAAGCAGCGAGTGCAGGTGAAGGACTTGTGTGTCACCCTGCACTGCAGGTGCCGTGACCTGCCTTGCACTTTAGAGTGACCTCGGTGGTCTGTGAGTCATTCCTCTTCCACTGCTCATTTACCTGCAGGATTAATTTCTCTGTAGCTGGTCCCATTTCATTGAAGAAGCGTGAGAAAAAAAGATAATGCAATTCTGCTTTTAAAGAATTGGTTCTTCCAACACTGAATAAATCCCTCAACTTAAAACCACTGTAAACCTTTTTCTTATAACCAAGCTTTATTTCTACAGGGATGGACAGAAATGGAGCTGGGAGATCCAGGGACACAATGCAGATTGATTTTGCCTGCTGGTGATGGATGTGTGTAGAGTGGGAAATAGCCAGCATGAAGCTTGATCTGTGCTCCTTTCCTCCCCCACTGATCAGTCTGTGTGAGCAGTGAAATCATGGCCCAGACACTTCCTTCTTTTAGAATTAACCTTTATTAGCCTTCCCAAAAAGCCCTCACCAAACCCCAACTCCCAGGGCACAAAAGCACCTAGAGAAGATGCTGGTGCTGTTCAGCCAGACAATACTGTGTGCAAATTATTAGGCCAGAAACTTCCACAATAAACCACACCCATCTTCAAGGAACTGTCTTTGTGTCTGTCACCTCTTCCAGGGTGACACTGAAAAAGCAGTTTAAAAGAGAAAGAAAAAGATCTCTTCTTCTTTCAAATGAGTGTCCTTATTCTTCAAAGCAAGGGAGCAAGTGGGACTTCATCACTACAAACGCACCACCCTAACATGGACACCCTTTCAGAGGAACAGCTCATCCAAGAGAACTTACTGAACACCCAGCTGCAGCCAAACAATTCCAGCCTCGTTACAGAACTTCAGGAAGCATGAATCCAATGCACCCAAGGATCCAGGGGTCTGGATTTTCCCAGTAGCCTTCTCTCAAGGGACAAAGGTGGACTTCTAAAGTGCAACGTCTTTTCTTTGAAGTGTATTTTCATCTCCTGACAATAGTTTATTATAGTGTACGTAAGAGACCACTTGCAGTCTAAATTACTTGCTACTGCAGTGTAAAAGCCCCACACGATTCTTTTACTTCCATTCATTTCACAAAGCCTTCCTTAGGAATATAATTTTTGAGGAATGATGGTTATTTCTTCTAGAATACTTCTGAAGCTGTCCCAAGTCAGTAGAGACATTAAGACCCATTTCAAGGACCTTAACACCCACACCTTCGCCCATCAAATTATTTGCAAAGACATCCGCACGCATCTTTCCTATACCCAGGGAGGTGCTCAAGAGCCGACGTGATGCGGCGCTGGGTGACGTTTTAGTGATTTAGGGCTTACAGTGGCAGTGCTGGGTGGACAGTGGGGCTGCCTGATGTTCCAGATCTCTCCACCCTTGACGACTCCCGCGGCTCCTCGCTCCATTGCTCTCACCCCTCACTCACGGCGGCCGCGCCCGCAGCTGCCCGCGCTGCCATCGGGCCCCCA
>VXAC01005788.1:197012-211891 GCA_013399225.1 Rhipidura dahli | reverse complement strand
CCCCCCGGGCCGGGCACACGGCGGGGGCATCACACGGTGATGCCCAGCCCGGCTGCAGGGCGGGGTGAGCGCTGCGGGCGCTCTCGGTGGGTGTCCCTGTCACCCAGCCTTCCCTTCCCCTGTCCGGCCGCTCGCTGGGCATCGGGTGTCCTCAGTGAGGGGCTCCGGGGGCAACAGGAGCCCGAGGTGTCACCTCGGAGTGACCGCGCTCGGGAGCAGCTGCTGTCCCAGGGATCTCGAATGGGGATGAGAAGGTGCGGCTTTGCCCCTCGCTGCGCTGGCAGCGTCCTGCTCCCTGAGGTGTTGCAGTTTCTTCTTGATCCCGTGGTTGTCATTAGAGAAAGTTACCGGTATTGTATGATAATCACAGAAATCTTGGTACCGATGGCTGAAATGCTGCTCATTGAAGCAGTGACGTCCTGAAGAGTCTTTGATGTAATCAAAGGATACAGCCTTTGCTAAAAAGGACGTTAATTGTTCCCGTGCCCATGGAATTTTTTAAGGGCGAGATCAGTTTAACGTGTTGGTTCCTCAGAAAGTTGGTGACTTCTCTGATAATGCAAAGCTATTTATGTTACTGAAAATGCTTTGCTCAATCATGTTCATTTCCCCTTAGTGTAGGCATTGTTGAACTGCTTCAAAATTTGCCAAATAGCATGGCCTGTTGAGTTTTTTTCCCCATTTCCCCATTTTCCCCATTTATTTTTTCCTTTACCTTCCTTCTTTCTCCCACGGGATTTCTTTAAGCCTCCTGTTCTAAGCAGCTCAGCTTCTCTCTCTCATAGGACAGGCTTCTGCTGTCTCATGACCTGCAGCCATCCTATCTCCATGTGCTGTCTATCTCAAATTAAATAAATAGCCTTACAGTTTTATCGAGGTGGGTGGGAACACACAGAATATCTGTAGCATCATTCATGTTACAGTAGTTCACTTTATTAGATACTATATAAAAGGTTTCCATTCAAGCCTAAGAGAAAAAGATATATTGAAGCCTTAAGGCTGTCCTCATTTCTTCTTCCCTTATAAGGAAAAGAGCAGGCAAACAGTATGCACAGCTGAGTATTATTCACTTCTTTGGGGAGTCTGTGGAGTGAGCATTTCACACAAAATGTACAGAAAACCAGTGGCCTGAGCTGGCAGAACTGTTGTTTGCTCAGTAATGTAACAGTCTTGCAGCTAGAGCAGAGATTGAAGTGTTCCAGAAATCGTAGCTGTCAGTGAGTATGTGGAGGGCTCTACAGCCTGAAATTAAAAGGGCTTGGAGACAGCTGTTGACTGAGGGGGCTCTGTGGGTTGCTGCATACCCCCCATCCAAAGAATAAAGAGCTCCAGCCTTTTCCTTTCATTTCCCAGACACTTTCCTCTCGTTTTGTGTGGACTGTGTGTGTTGCTGTTGGCCGAGATAAACTAAGCAAAGGGAACTGCTGAATCTGTCTCAGGGCAGGACAGACAGCACATTGCCTGGCCTGGAAATGGGACTGTGCAACAATCTCCCTATGCAGAGAAAAATAAGTCCCAGAATGTCTGGACATTATGGCACAAATGCTGCTTGCCAAGTCCTCGGCACCCGCACACAGAGTGCAGCCCGTGTGCCGTTTGTCACCAGCTTGACTATGAGTTTTTCTGACCTTCCTGTGTCTGACAGAGCTGTGAAATATGTGCTGTCTTGCTTGCTTGCTGGAAGCCAAGCTCAGTATATGAGGAGTTGCCAACCAACTCTTCACTGTATAACCGAACAGAAGTCTGAAATTCTGGGTGAGAATACACTTGGTGGATGTAAAAGTTAATTGCTGGCAAATTACTGATTAACTCATATTGCAGCTTTAGCTGAGCTGCACTTGTTATAAGCCACTGGACACCCCTTTAAAAGAAGTGGCTGTTGTAGGGATCCGATGCTTCTCCAGCAAAATATTTATTCAACTGCAGAGGCTCCAGGCTGAAAGCAGAAGTTACACAGAAGGGTGTCTCTGAACTGGAAGAAACTCTTGTTAAGCTTGTGAGATAGTTCAGTTCAATTCAGTTGCCTGTGGAACTGTATTAAGGTGATCCTCCTTGGCCTTGCCTCTCACTGCATGATGCCACAACACAGATTTCATGATCGATTTGGGATCATGATCAATCTTTGTGCTGCTGCTACCAGTGCTGAGCCCAGCACATCAGTAATGATAAAAACTGTGCTGCTGCAGAATCAAGTGGATCAGCTCCTTGATCTGTCAAAAAGCTATTCTAAGATAGAGGGAGTGGGGAGAGAAAATGTACTTGCTTTTCAGGTAGATGAATGGTTTGATGTGATTCATTGTGTGGTTTCATGATCATGAGTGCCTATACAAGGAAAATAGTGGGAAAACATCGGAGATAAGGGAGAAGGAGGTCTAAAATATCTCTCTGCACTACAATATGATTTCAGATTGACAAAGGCCAACTGTGAGGTGCTCCTTGCTATCTGTTGCTCTTGAAAGGTTGTTTGTGCCAGTATTGTGAAAGGTTTAGACTATCATGAATAGAAAAATTCAGGCCTGGGGGAGTTCTTTGAAACTAATGGCAACGCTTGGCATTTTCTTTTCATTTTTTTTAACAGAGCACTAATAATTTAAGTAACTTAATGCAAAAGTGGCAACACAACATAGTGAAGTTTTTCTGCAGCAGTGATAGCCTAAAATACTGAAATAGCAAGGCTGGTAGAAACAGCTCTGTTAGTTGGTCTAAAAAGGCTGAGGAAGAGGAGTGCACAAGCTTTGAGCTCCACTGACTTCTCTTCAGGGTACCTGTGCCTCACTATCATTTTCTTGTCTAAAAGTTAGTTTGTTGGGCTGGATCATGGAGAGGTGGGGATATTTAAAGTACACTTTGCATTTCACAGAATCCCAGAACTGTTGAGTTTGGAACAGGCCTCTGGAGTTCATCTGGTCCAGCCCCTGCTAAAGCAGGTTCCCCAGAGCAGGTTGTGCAGGATGGCATCTAGGCAGGGTTTGAATATCTCCAGGGAAGGAGACTCCACAGCTTCTGTGGGCAGCCTGTTCCAGGGCTTTGTCACCCTCTCAGCAAAAGAATTTTTCCTCATATTTACATGGGACTTCCTGTGTTTCAGTTGTGGCTGTTGTCCCATGTCCTGTCTCTGGACACCAGTGAGAAGAGTCTGTCCCCATCCTCTTGGCATCCACCCACAGGATACTTGTATATATTTAAAGCAAAGAATTTAAGTGTTGCCTTACTAGGTTAAGTGAAACATTGAAATAAATTTAGCTTTTACCTTTCTTTTGGGGAAAGCTAAAAGAATGCATTCAAGAAGGAATAAAATATGTTTGAACTTGTCTTACTAACTCATCCTGTGATCTCTTTATCTTCAGCTGCTCAAATAAAGAATTTGATGAGCCAGCTGGGAACCAAACAGGATTCCAGCAAGCTTCAGGAAAATTTGTGAGTATTAAATGAGTAAACATTGGTATGGATGTTCTTTAATTTCTGTTTGTGTTCTTAGGGAAAGTGGGGGTTACTCACTTTGGGGAGATGCTTTATTGAATAAATTTAATACAGTCCTACAAACCCAGAATGACTAGCTGCATTAAGTAGTTTACTGGACAAATTAAGGTGTTTCTGCAGGACTCTGGAGAAGCCATTCAAAACTTCTGGATAGGAACAGTTCTTTATATATTGTTCTTTTATACAGTTTTTCTATAGTTTCTTTAAAAAGTAATAGTGCCTCAGCCATGCATTAGCATTAGCTGTCCTCTGAGGAGTAGTCACAGTAGCTTCACTCATGGTTTGGAAGAAATCAATGCCATACCAGGTATTTGGTCCTCACATGAGACAAGTAAGGAAAAACAGTAAGGAAGCCCCATAACTGGTGAAAAAGTAGCTTGTAGTACAGATTTAGGCAGCAGAAAGATTAGCAATCATATATGGCAGGCAAAATGTCTTTATGGTATTTCAGAAGAATAACATGCCAGTGGGGGACAATGTAGAAGACATTTAAACAAGTGTAGTTCAAACTGAGCCCTGGTGAGACTGTGCAGGGGCTCTCTGTGTCTGAGCATCTTTTACAAACTCGTGAAGCATAAATAGCGCATTATGGAAAGAATAAGTTTTGAGGTCATCAAAGAAAGTACTTTTAAGTTTTCTTCCACTCTATTCATGTGACAGTACCTTGAATCTCTGAATGCACAATTATTCTGGTTTTTATAACAGCGATTTTTGGCTAAGTTCATGACTTGTGGTGGAAGATACACATGCTGTATTTGAAGGATGAGATCAGAGTCCAATTGGGAGAGAAAGGGATTTGTTTCCTTGAGCTGCTCAGTTGATTCAATCTCTATTTAATCGGTAGATTAAAGAACTAATCACTGGTGACCAAACAAATGCCTTCCCATTTAACATCACTGTAGAAACTGCATAGTCTCTCCTCTTTGGGGTGAGTGGCTGCACCCCACAAATTGTCAGCTGCCATACAAACTTACCAAAATGCATGGATGGCTTGTTCAGTGTACATATACAGCTTATACAATAATGGAGCCTGAATGCCTTGATTTGTGTGTCTCTTGGGCCAAGTAAGTGACTTTCTCTTAAGCATCTTGTACCCACTGAATGCAGAAGAAATTTCTTCTGGTTTGAGTATTTTTTCTTCCTAGTTTCCAGTGTAGTTTTTATATATTAGCATTAGTTACTTCACAGCAATAGCTTCATACTGCAGTGTTGTTGGAAAAGAGAAAGGCTCAAGCCTTGCAATTCTGAAGTAGAAGCTGGATTGTTCTTCTTTCTGACCACCATTTTACACAAAAACTAAGAATTTATTATCAGAGTCCCTGTACTTTTATCAAATGTACATTTAACCAATGGAGTTGGTGGCTGTCAAGTGAAGAGTTTGTTACTAATTGGTACCATAAGGAACTCACCCTAAAAGAGGGATTCTCTTCACTGAATAAAGTTGTTTCTCTCTTATGCCATTGGAGAAAAAGGTATTTTTAAAGCTACTGAATTATACTAGTTAGCAGGGAGCAAAGAAATTATTTGAATCTTTTTTTTAAAAATTTAGTCCAGAGTCAAGTTGATGTTAAAAAAAAACCAAAGTATGTCTCTGATCCTTTAGGTTGAAAAAAATCTACTGTAAAGCTGTGTGATCTCAGAACCCCTATTTAGTCACTTCTGGATACTAAAATACTCAGTGGCTGCTTTTTAGGTAGATCTTGTGTAATTGCTTTTGAATTTCTATTTCAGACAACAGCTGCAGCACTCTGCAAACCGCCTTGCCAAAGAGACCAATGAATATCTAAAGGAGTTGGGGTCTCTGCCACTTCCCCTGTCTGCTTCTGAACAGGTAGGCAGGCAGAATTTTCTGGACATATTTCTGGATCACTAATTTCATGAATCTAGGGTAGACCACAACCTCACAAAGCCTGAACTGGCACAGCCGAAGAGCCTTTTGCAATGAAGGATGATGGTGAAGAAGAGAAACTCATCAAGCTGGCTGCATGCTGGCTGCTTATATGACACTGGGAGAACCGTGTTTCCCAGGAGCAAACAGGTATAGAACTTTCCCACATGAGGATAAGAGGCCCTAAATGTTTGGGGAGAACTCAGTGTGCAATTCTGGTTTTCTGAGTAAATTTCTGAAAAACAAATCTTGTTTACAAAGTGCCTGGTGGTGCAAGGTAGTGTTTCAGGATAAGAATTCAAAGCAAAGCCTTTCCTTGTATGTGATTTATTGGTGGTGATGGAAAAGGGGATGAAGCTGACTCACTTTGCTTATATCTGAATAAAGCAAAATATGATGAGGCAAGAATGATGATTTTCTCTTACCAAATAGTAGTTTGAGTTCCTGCTCTGATTTGAAGGGACAGTCCTCTGCTGCCAGTGTCAATTCACCACTGCCTGCTTTTGAGGTACTGTTGTAGGATGATCTGGGGATGTGGGTCAGCAGATGTTGTTTTGGTCTAATTCTGTATTTGAGGTTTATATGTCAGTTGGAAGCATGGCCATGTTTTGCTGGTTTGTTCAGCAAATATTTTTCAGTTAATCTTCTGTGGCGAACAAAATCCTGTCATGTGCATCTCCCTGAATGTAACCCAGGGAAAATTCAGTCAAAATCTGCAGGAGCTGGAATCAGCATGCTGAGGATCTGCTCTGGCAGAAGGGTTGTTGCTTCCAGAGGGTTCAGATGGAAGCTTCAGTGTATTATGAGTCTGCTGTAGTGGCTTTTTATAGAAAAAAAAATAATTGAAAATATTTATTTCCTTGAAATGATTGTTGAATTGGTACAAGCTCATTGCAGAATTACAGTCCTGGAAATCCCACAGTTTGAGCCAGCTGTTGCAAATCTCTCTGTCAGAAAGCATAGGAACTGACCTAGTGTTGTCCTTGGGACAAGCTTTTCCACAACTTCTTATTTCCTATCACTGGAATGTTGCAACAATTGAAGAAGATGTCCTGTGGAGGCTAAATAAATTGACATTGTAAAATGAGGATGAAAAGGATTAGTGCAACTAATGCATTTGGAGAAAAGATAAACTGAAATGGTCATCAGGACTAAGGATGTTATCTGATCTAATAACAACGGGCTTATAGTGTGGCATGACTGGGAGAGACATCTCAGGAGACTGGGACAGTGGGTGTTGTCAGCTCTGGAAGTGTGGTGTTTCCTGTATTTGTGAGAAGCTTAAGTACTGTGAGGTTGGCTAAGTGAAGGAATGGTGGGAAAAAGCATTGCAGGTAACCAAATGGTCACCAAGTTAAATGTGGTGAATTATTGGAATGTGATTAGAATAAAAGTCAAGGTGAACTTCAGACTTTAAAACTAGATTGGAACTGGAGAGCCTTGTTGCACAGAACTGTCCTGCATTTGGCAAGGCATGGAGCACTGGTCTAAGGAATTAAAACATGGTGGGCTTTTTGTTCTATCCAGCACCCCAGACCACTGGCACCAAAAGATCACTGAATGCCAGCATTCTTTATTGTTTTTGTTGTTATGATGGTTTTCTAAGGGTTTGACAGTCACTTTATAGTGAATGGGAATGTCTAAACTCTTGTTTGTGTTTCGATTCTTCAGCGCCAGCAGAGGCTTCAGAAAGAACGATTAATGAATGACTTCTCCACGGCCTTAAATAATTTCCAGGCAGTACAGAGGCGAGTGTCAGAGAAGGAAAAAGAGACCATAGCAAGGGCGAGAGCTGGCTCCCGTATCTCTGTGAGTATTTATGGGAATTTGGAGTGATGTAGGGAACTACGAGTCTTCTGAGAGATCTTGTGCTTGCCTTCCAACCTTATACCTGTCTACTGACACCTTACTGAGTGCACTGAGGCCTTGGTGCAGTAGTTTTGCCATTCCAGATGTTGGAAGTAATCTCTGGTTTCAGTGTGCTCCGGTGTCAGTGTAGAGGAGGGAAGGAATCCTGGTAGTTGCAAATGTTGCAGGAAATGAGATGGGGTGTCAGAGTATAGTGAATTGGAAAGTATTGCAGGCTGCTCTTCACTTGATGTCAGCCCTATGCTATAAAATGTAAGAGCCTACCACACCTTGAATTACACTCACACTGTGTATTTATTTGTATTTATTTATGTGTTATATTCCTATAGCTTCTGTCCTGCTAATATCTCCAACGTATGTTCACTGTTATGTTTTGACAACCCTTGTGGCTACTAAGAATTCATAATAAAATGGCCAATGAAAGCACCTCTCTCCATTTGCCTCAGGGCTTTCTGCTAGCTCTGTATTCATAATTTCTTCAAGGGAACACATTTATCCATTGGATTATGCTCTAAATTTTTTGCTTCATGTTGGGAAAGGAGGTTACAAACATTGACAGCTGATCCAAGAACCTGGACCGGCTGCTTTTGATAATTCAGTTGCCTCTGATTTGCAGAGACAATCTAAATCTAAAAATTAAATCCAAAGATGAAGCTAAAACTAATTTTACATAACCTGAGTTAAATCTGACTGCTGCGGTGACAGTGGCATTCTCCAAGAACTCTCTGGACAGTGTGTGCCTTAAGTCTTCAAGATGCTGCTGGTGGTTTTGTGCGTGGTCCTGGTAGTCTGTGAGAGTAGTGACTCATTTATCTCTTCCAGGCTGATGAGCGGTTCAGAGAAGAACAGCTTGTTTCATTTGATAGGTAATAACTTCTTGTACTCTTGAGGTTTTCATTACATGTAACTAAAGTTTTTATGGTATGGTATGTTACTGTAACTCAGGCCAGGCTCTGCTGGCTGGATGCAAAGCAAAAGGAGTTGAAAAGCAATTATTACAGCACATGTAATATACTGTGTAAGAAACTGCATATGACAGTATTTTGTCCTCCTTAAGTATAGATTGTGTGATTACTACCCTGAGGGGAATAGTAGTGTCCTTAGGATGTGGCAGCTGGAGCTCCTGGTGTTCTAGCCTGTAAACACAAGATTAAACACAGGATTTCACTCACTGTGACTCTTTCCACAGAGAGCTGCATATTTATATCATGGGTTTAGATGTTCTCTAGCAGCCCAGTTGGAGCTACAACAGAATAGCAGATGAGGCTGCCTAAAATTCAGAAGTCCTGGACATTGTGCACTGGCAAACCAATCCTAGAATGTGCACAAGAAGACAGCATTTCTGTCACCTGTCAGACAGTTGCACTGCTTCTGCAGTAACAGTGTGCCTGCGTGGTAGACAGCTTTGTAAAATGTTACATCAGCTCTACAGTGGGGTAAAGAGAGCCTGAGCCCCTCCAGAAGTATCTGTGATTAATGTGTCAACTGGGCTGAAATCTGTTGGCCCTGTCTCTATAAATCCTTTCACTTTCTGAATCAAGACACTGGTTGTCTCTCTCATCCTCCCTCTGCAAACTGTCCTCCTTCTGCTCAGCTGCTTGGTGTGTGTCCCTTCATGAGCCCTGGGCCTTCACTCTGAGCAGGGGTGAAACCCCAGGTGTTCAGTTATGCAGGTGCTGGGGTGGGTTTGAAGACCTTGCACACTAAAGCAGTGGGACCCAGAGGCTCTCAGCACAGTGAGAGATGATGGCACACAGCACCTATTCCACATTCAGAGCTGTTCTTGTGTGCTGTGTGTCAGAAACTTCTGCTTTTGAGATCTGCAAAGCCTATGGTCATCTCAGAGCTGAATTACTGGAATGGTCAGCTGTGTCTGACCTACTCATGTAGTTTATTTTCATTTCTTTAGGCACTTTTAAGGCTTTAAAACTTACTATTTAGTGCTGTACCAAACACTGGACTGGTACAATACTTTCTGGTGTACTTCTCTATTGAAAGATGGAGATGTTGCCCTTGAAGAACTTTTTAAGCTGAACATAGAGATGGCCTTGTATTATAGGTGCTGGCTCCACTCTAATTGGTGTAACTTCTGCAGCAGTTGTGAAGAACCAGCTCATCAGGAGAGAGGTAGACTGGGATGCAGAGTTACTTGAGTTTTAATACCTCTTTTGGTGTGTAATTTATTTCAAAGTTCTTACTAGACTAATGAATTAAAATACTAAAACACTGTAGTCTTATCTCCAAATGCCAGATGAGCAAGAATCTTTGACTCCAGATGTTTGTCAGGTATTCTTCTGTTCTGTTAATGTGCTTACAAGGCTGCTCTCTAGCTGAACTTTAACCCTGATTTCTCCTTTTTGGAGGGATGGTAAGAAACAAGGAAGGTCCAAGTATTTCTTAAAAAAAAGCAGAACTGAAATAACCAGATTTCTTCTATAATACTGTAGAAGAAAAAACCTGTTACATTCTAGAACAGAGTGTTCTATGCATGTAACTGCTTTCCAGTTTCTTCACGTTGCCTGATCTGTCCCCTTTTTCACTTGTTCCATTTTGTGACTGTGGTCACAAATCGGTCCTGCCCTTGTACACAGTGACAGGGCCAAGAACCTGGGGGTTGTTCTGTAGGAAACTCTTCAAACTTAACTCATTTTGCCATAAAATGCATCATTGAAGTACCTGTAGACTGACTTTCCCTTTCTTTCTAGTGGTGAAGACTGGAATCAGATGCAGTCTCAGGAAGAAGATGTGGCAATAACTGAACAGGACCTTGAACTCATTAAAGAAAGAGAAACTGCAATCAGGCAATTAGAGGTGACCAGTTGATCCTGCACAGTTAACAGTACTGGGAGATAAATCAAAGAAGTCCTGCAGTGCTCATTAATGGGATGGACTGAGGAGAGCTGATGGTGGAGGAATAGAGTTCTGGTAGAGAGGATTGATGCCAAGATAATCTCCCTGCTCCTATTGAAGGAGATATATTTTCCCTCAGTGTTGACTGGTGATCCTTCAGAGATGGCAGGAGCAATTTTTGTTACAGTGTTCATATTGTGCTAATTGCTGGTGTGGTGGAACAAATATTCAGTAGCAGGAGTATTGTGGGCTCCCATGTTAATCCCAAATTGCACACCTCAGTCAGTGAATTCTGGTGTCTACTCTGACCCTTTGATTGACGATCAGAAGAGGTACTAAGAGTGAGGATTGGAAAAAAATTGTACCCAGTGTTTGTTGTAACTTGTTAAACTGTTGTCTTCAGGCAGACATTTTGGATGTCAATCAGATATTTAAGGATTTAGCCATGATGATTCACGACCAAGGAGATATGATTGGTAAGTGCATTTGGATAATAAGTTTTTTTCTTGGTTCAGTTACATGTTTCGCCTACGTGGATTAAATTTTTCAGTATTTTGCATTAAAAATATTGTATTTCTGGTTAGAACTTTTAAACACTGAAGCTCTGAAATATTTTGCAATGAGTTCTCCTGTTTTTTCCATAGATAGCATAGAGGCAAATGTGGAAAGTGCAGAAGTCCATGTGGAAAGAGCCAGTGAGCAGTTACAGAGAGCTGCCTATTATCAGGTAAATTCTATGTGCTTGCTTTATTGTTAGTGGATAGTTGAGCAATAATGGAGCAGGCAGAGCAAGACACTGAGGACTGCAGCATACCACACTAGTTATTAAAACCAGTTATTAAAACCAGCTCCTGCAAGCTGGCATTCACTCAAAATTGGCTGCAAGGAATATATAAAGCACTTGAGTCAAAAACATGGCATTGAAATTCACCTTCTACTTTAGAGTAGATAGAGCCTGGCCCTTTACACTCTGCAAGCCTAAGTGTTTACCTGTCTTTGTTAGGAGTTAGTAGAAGAAACAAAAACAAATTCTGATGTTGTATCCAACTTGTAAACATATCAGCCAAGACAGTGACATGCAAAAATCTGTGCTGAGGCTCGGGTAACTTCTGGTGAGCAGGATTTGCAACACTTCTGTCCAGCTGCTGAGTTTCTATCCTATAGTCTGAGCTCCTCATCCCATCAAATCTCTTGCAGTGGCTCTCACTGCTGTGTGGTAGCCAGTGTTTTCTGTAGGTTCCTTTCATCATCCTTGTCCCTGTAGGTCCAACTTCTGTGAAGGGGTAAGGGTTCTGCTTTAGTCAGTCCCATTACTGCTGGGATTTGAGGCTTCCACACAAGATAAATACTGGACTCTTCCAAGCTGTTAAGTAGGAGATATAAAAGGCAATAAAACTCCAATGCTGTTGAGTGCAAGGATGGGAAGTTGCCTTTACCATCTGGCAGCATGTGGTAGTATTCTCTCTCTCCATGGCTTCCTTGCCAATGTTCTGAGGCATTTATAAATCTAAGTTTGGGAGCTGTTGGACATGTTTCACATGTGGGTTTTTTTCTGGATGGAGAAGGAAGTGGTTATAAATAACTGCCCTCAGATCCTTAGATGCCGAGTTAAAAATGTTTGGTGTATATGGAGGGATGGTAGTTTCCTGTGATGAATTAAGTGAGGAAAGCTGTAAAATCCAAGTCCATGTACATGAAATCATTGAAACTGTAGAACTGCAACACCAAGCCCAAGTGGCCAGGGGGAGATTGTATCAGAGAACTGCTCAGGAGTTTAATTAGGATTACTTGAAAAATCTAAATAGCTAGAAAGGTTTGGCCTTCTAGCTTGTATTTTTCTTAAGAGAAAAGAGAAGCAAAACCTGTCATATTTTGACTTAACTGCCTCTCTTAGACCACTGAACTCCTAAAATTAAAAACATTCATCTGTAGAATCATGGAGTTTAAGGAACATACAGAAGCATTCAGACCACACTGGTTACTTCTCTCAAATAACTGTGGGTATCAAGTGCTCTTGTTCACCCAAGTTAGTAATGTGAATGGTAGCCTTGCTTTTTCAAAACTCAAGTGTTCCTGGTGTCAGTGGCTTTTTTTTTTTTCTTTTATTAGAAGAAATCCCGTAAGAAGATCTGTATCCTGATTCTTGGCCTTGCTGTGGCCTGTATAATCATAGTACTCTTAATCTGGCTGACAACAGGAAAATGAAATCTTCCCATGGAACCCAGTGTCACTGCTGAGATTTTTTCTCTCAGAGCAAACAGGCTGACTAGTCTCGGAGATGAATTGACCACCCTGAGAGAGCACAAGCTGGAACTACTCCTAGTAATAGATATTAGCAACTAATGTGCAGATAACTAGTATTTGGAATTAGTGAACCATGGAGACAGTATTTATCAGTTAATATACAAATTATATTGTTTTATGTAACTAAAATCTTGTGGTTTTGCTTTCTGTAATGTGTTTATGCCCTGTCCCAGCTGTATGCTGAAGTGTGATCAATAATTGGAGATGTCTTGTTTTTGACAAGTCACACAATTTCAACATTTTGTATGTGTGGGTAACTTTGTTGGACTGGAATGAGAATGACATTCAAAGACAGCACACCACCAAGTCACATTATGTAAATCCAGCAGTTTCTAAAGTCTCCAGTATCTGCCCCATGATTTTATTGTCTCCAAGTGGCTGTGGTTCTAGATTCTCTTGAAGAAAAGGATGTTACAGATTTGAGAGGCAAGGAGGGTATGTGTGGATGATAATTTGAATCTCTACATGCTGGTCAGTTCAGCCTTGAGACTCACAACTGTGTTGTTTAATTTTTTTGGGATGTGGTTGGGGTTGTTTTTTCACAAAATGCATTACTTGAGGACAGAATGTTCTTTGACTTAGAATCTAACAGTGCAATCTCCTTAGACAAACTAGCTGGTCGCTTACTAGTGGACAAATAAATCTCTTCCAATGTTGACTAAAGCACTAAGTATAAAAAGTTTAGCTGCTCACTCCCAATTGTTTTTAGAAGCTTCCAGGGGAAAAAAAAACCACTTGAAAATGAGGAAGTGGGCACCTAAGTTTACAAGCTAGCAAGATTAGTGAAGAGTGTTAGCAGAAATCTTGCTTCTGAAGAAGTGCTCTTGAAGCTCACTTGTAGTGTTCTAGTAAGTATTATGTGTGGCTTGTGAACATTTGGTGTTTTCAATTCTTAATGAAACAGAAAGTGCAGAAACTGGCTGAGTGAAGTGCTAGGATTTTCAGACTGAGGATGTGTGTGCAAATGAAAAAGATTGCTGGTTCCAGTTCATAGGGTTGAGCAGAACAAGCAGCCACTCCCCACTTCAATGCAGCTCTGAACTGACATGCACTGAGGGAACAGTAATCTGTCCAAAGCCCAAGGGAGGGGTGGTAAATGCAGCATACTGACCCATTTTGTATTTAATCCTTAATCCTTATTCCATGTCTCGTCTATAATAAAGTAAATGTGAAAGCTGGGAAGGGAGTGTTCTCCCAACTGCACAGTGGTTTGCACTATTGCGCCATCATTCCATCTAATCATCATCAATAAACACTTTTAAAAGCCTCTGTCAGAGCTCCTTTCTCTTGCAGTTTAGACATTGGCACAGGTGTGTTTGCAGTTCCCTCTCTAAGCAGACTAGAAGACTTAACATCATCAGCACAGTAGTGTTTCCTGCAGCTTTAGTTCTGTGGTCCTTGATTTTTCAGAATGAAACTGCCTGAAAACATGAAATTAATTTCACGAGGACACACACAATACTTCTGTGCAGAGTCCTGTGCAATAGCTGCTCCCAGAAGAATGCATCTCACACCTCAGAGCAGCATTGGGTCAGCTCTGAGTATTTGCCTTTTGCTAGAACGTGGAGCCATTGGTGAGCCTGTATGATAAAATCTGACTTGAAAGCAAGGGAACTCCGTGGTGTTCTGCTGCTTTTTTAAAGTTTCCCTTGGAAATGGTAGAAGCTATTGATTTGTGCATGCCTGCTGCCAGGCAGAGTCCTTTGGGTGTTACACTGCCATATAAGAACAAAAGCACTTAGCTCTTCACCAGGCCTAAAAGGGAGCATAATTTGTAGACTCCATCCTTCTGGCCTGTTTTAGTCCTCTGGAAACTGGAATTGAGGCCACAGGTACAGGTTGCTGAGCTCAGGGTTTCTGTAACTGCTTGACTCCTTTCTCCTCTCCGCACATCATTGATCGTGGCAGCAGAACTGCTGCAGACACTATTTTTAACAGCCTTGATTAACATTCCCGAGCTTGAAAAGCCACCGTCAGAATGCTACAGCATTCCGGCACGGCGTGCCGGGCTCTGGGATGTGCGTCCCACCTCTCCGGAGCCTCTGGAAACATTCCGGGGAGCCCGGCTGGCCGGGAGAGCCGGGGCCGGGAGAGCCGGGGCCGTGACCGAGCGTGGCTGTCCCTCCCTCGGGTTGCGGGCTCCGAGCGCAGCCCTGGGCAGCTGTGGCGTCCGGGGAGATAGCGGAGAGAGGCGAGAGATCGCTCGTACCGGCTGGGCTGCGTGTGCTGGTACCGGTACCGGTACCACAGCCGTGCCCCGGGTTCTGCTCGGCCACAGGCGCCGTCCCCGCGTTCCAGCAGCGGTACCGGGGCTGTTTCCCCGTTCCAGGAGCTGTACCGGGGCTGTTTCCCCGTTACAGGAGCTGTACCGGGGCTGTTTCCCCGTTCCAGGAGCTGTACCGGGGCTGTTGCCCCGTTCCAGGAGCGGTACCGGGGCTGTTTCCCCGTTCCAGGAGCGGTACCGGGGCTGTTTCCCCGTTCCAGGAGC
>VXAC01005788.1:167181-196194 GCA_013399225.1 Rhipidura dahli | reverse complement strand
CTCCCATGGTGCCCCGCGGCGGCTGAATGGGGCAGAGCCAAGATGGCGGCGAGCGCGGCGCCGGCGGGCGGCGGGTCCCTGTTCGAGTGCCCGAGCTGGTGAGCGCCGGCCCGGGGGGATGAGGCGTGCGGGGCTGCGCTCCCCGGGGCCGCAGAGTGCTGGCCGGGCGCACGGGGTCCGGGCCCGAGCGCGGCCCTGCCGGTGCCGCCATATCGGGGTGGCCCCGGGCCTTCCCCGGGGTGCCGCGGCTTTTCCCAAGAGCTCAGGCAGAACACGCGATGTGGTAGAAATTAAATTTCCTGCTCGAGGGGTGTATCCGGTGCGGGAAATCTGTCAGCTTGAAGCTAGCCTGGGGTTTTTGTTATCTTGGGTTAAGAAGTCAGGGCTGAGGGGGGTGTTGGAGAAGAAGCATCGCGAGCGGGCATTTGGCCGGGTTGGAGTCGTGGGAAAGCCCGGCTTGGAAAGGATCCCTGAAAATGTCCTGCCTCGCCTCCTGCCGGGAGCAGAGCTTTGGGTCAGGGTATCCTTGTTCGTTTGTGCTGAGTGTTTTGATGCATCGGTGAAGAGATCTCGGTTCTGCTGTCTCCTTTGGGTGCCAGAGCATTGAGATGGCTACCCGGTACTGTGGCACTTGTATTTAAATGGCACAGGCACACTACTGCACCTGAGAACTGGAGCGGTTCTGTGGTCCAGCCCTGCAGAGCCCAGGCTGTCCCTGCACACTCAGCTGTGCTGTGCCTCCCAGTGCTTTCTGACAGTGCTCAGTGCATGAGTGCGTTTTAATTTAGACCTGGTTTATAAGTGCCTGCTTTAGTAAAGCCATTTAACCCTCTCATGGAAAAGAATTCGTTATTAATTTAGGGTCTTATTTGTGCTGAATATACACAGTCATAAACATCTACATGGAGACAGGATGGTGTTCCCTGAGATGATGACACAATTGACTAGATAAAGCCAAAAATTATTCTGGATATTCAACTTGAAGTATCATCGATTTTATTTTTTTCCTAGTGTTCTTGTACAACAGTGATCACTCTATGTGTTATATTCCATGGTAAATTGGAATGACTTGTACCTTTGGAAGCTGTAGATGGAGCAGCTGGGGTAGTACAGGTTGTCAAATGCTCAGCTCGGCAGCTTGCATGCTATTGCAGAAGAATTCCTAAAGAAATCCTATCTGGAAGGGAGAACTGTAACACCTGTAACTGTGAGGGCCTCTTCAGGTACCTGGTTTGTGTCTTTAGCTGCAGCAGGGCATGGTCTGACAGAGAGTTTCCCTGTGTTCCTGCTCTGGTTTGGTTCTGAAGCACAATCTGTTGTGCTGAGTGAGAAATGAGGTTGGATCTAGGACATGATCCAAACCCAGGAGTAAGGGGAGCATGTTTGGGTGTCAGGTGCTGTTCTGTTCTCACATTTTTAAGATTTCTTTTGTAATTCACTTATTGCAACCTGAATGTCCTTTTACAATAATATCCCAAAATTGTTCTCAGGTACAGCAAAGTTCCCCTCTGGACTCTCTCCTTATACATTGCAAGAAAACTCCATTTTCTCTTGGACTCAGTTGTGTGTTTGTATATTCTAATGTTTTTAGGGACCAAGGTGGGCAATTTGTGTCTTTGTACCTGTGAAGTGAAGGAGTGCCTGCTACAGTTTGATCTTGTCCAGTTGGCACGTGCAGACATGGCAGCTAATACCAGTGAAAGCTTTGTGGTTTTCCTTAATGCTTCTTTTGAAACCCACGAGCTGTTGTTTCATAAGAGTAAAAATAAAGAAGTGAAGTAGCAGGAAGCCAGTCTGGAGAGCTTCCAGACACAGTGCTTGTGTTCTGCTGAATAATAAACCCAAAATGGGAAGTGTTGGGTGATGCTGGCTGCTGATAACCATGGCCTCATCCTGTGGAAGTGAGGAGCTCTCCTGCCAGGTAGATTTATTTATTTATGGTTATTTCTCTGTTCTGCAAAACAAGTAGAATATATTTCACTCTAAAGCTCTGGATGCCTTCTGCTGACATCTCCTGAGCTGCAGATTCTAGCTCATGGTTTGAAAGTATTTGTTCCTTTCAGAGCCAACCAAAGAGTGCACAGGTATGATGTGAAATCAGTGATGGGCCTTTCCCAGGTAGGATTCTCCAGAGTGGAGGTGGTTTGCAGTGGTGGTGCCAATGGTGGTGTTACTCAAAGAGGGTGTAAAGGGCATCCTGCAGGAAGCTTGGTCCTACACAAGCACCAAAAAGTCTCCTATATAGGTAGCATTGTAAGGCTTCATTCCAAGAGCTTTGGGTGGCCAAAAGCATGGAGTTGCAGAGAGTCTTCACAGCCAGAAGCAGATTCTTCTGTAGTGAATTATCTTCAGTCTAATTGACCTCTATTAAAATCAAAATCAGTCTTCACCTATTTCTTTTCCTGCTTCAAAGGAAAGCTGCCTGGGGCCTGCAAACACCAATCATGTGAGAAATACATCTTAGATATAATCAAAAGGAGTAGCTTTTTTCCTTGCCTTTAAGTTGTTGCCTATGCTTTTGAGGTTTGCCTCCATCATTGTATCTGTTCTTCCATAACTTGGACAGTATTTAAGAAAAGACTTCTGCACTGAAATTCCCAGTTTCCATCAGATTTAAGTTGTGGCTTCGATTTAGTTTTTGTGCTGTTATAGGTTACTTCTTCATAATCCATAAAATATTTATTATTTCTTTCCTTGTGTTTCCAGCAGCTAAACTTGATTAAGACAGATGGAAAACAGTGGTTGCCTGTAGTACTTGCTGATGCCAAAATGTGTTCATGCATGTACTGTAACTCCTCTGTACATTTTAGCAAGGATTTAGGCTATGTGTTTACAGTTTGAATAAAGATGGTGCCAATACTTCCCGTAGATTAAAATTTAGCCATACCACAAGATGAGAAAATGTCTTTAGATAACAATTACACATCTTATTTTGATTAAGACTTTTGCAAACCTTCTGAGCTGGCTTTAGGGAGTAACAATGATTTTTCTGAGGTACAGAGTATATGGTGTATAGTTTTGAAGTGACCATCAGATGTCTAATGGGTACTGCCTGCCTGTCCTTTTGTCCTAATGTAACTTGTGTTTGGAATTGTGACTCTTTCTTTACTCTGTCTTGACACACCAGTAGTGGGGATGGATGTCCAGGTTTGCCCTGGACATACATTAGAAATAATTTGTTTGAAGGCAGCAATTCTTTCTCGTTAGTTTCTTTGGCCAAGAACTGACTATTCCTGGCAATGCTTTTACACAGATTTCTGGAGTGTGTGAACTCCAGACTTCTGCAAATTCTTCCCTGTCCTTGAAGATGGACATGAAGATATGTACAGTAGTCACAGAGGCCAAGATTTTTAGGAAGTGGCTAAATTTAGGTTCTGAATCTACATTTAGAAACCCAAATAATTGACCTAATTTTAAGCTAACACTACAGAATTATGGTTGTCTTGTCTATGCCCTTAATAGCTGCAACTCAAAATTTCTTGTAGTGACTTACTTTAGTCAGGCTGCTGAGTTTCAGCTGGATTTAGATATTTTAACCCTGTTGGCATGTCAGCATTGAATCTGCCCTGTGGGAGAGATCCTGATTTGTAAAACTTCAGTTCTCTTCCTTGGCACATTCCAAAGCGTTAATGGCCTTGTCCTTCTTTTCCAAAATGGTTTTTCTTTGTTACAGAGACATGGCCTGGCCTGTGGAGCATGAGGTGAAGAAAGCAAAGAAACACAATTTTCTGTTTGTAGTACAGAAGAAAGATTTCTTTGCTTGTAGGTATTTAAATCTTTTTAAAACCTATGCTGAAACTTGGTTTTGTTCAGTGGTCTACCTTGTAAATATTTAATTGCTGGTCACTGTAAGCAGTTGATGTCTTCTCTAGGGCCAGCTAATCCATGCATGCAGCTGCTGTGGGAAATCTTGAGCATCACCGTGTCCAGCTGCTCAGGCATGTAGGGAAGGGACTGATTATTGAAGGCAGGGAAGCAGAGGTGCTGTGTCTCTGAAAGGCTGTCAGATGGACTATCTCTCTTCCAGACCATTTCTCACAGGACACACAGGAAAATATCATTTTAGGAAGCAATGGAGGATTCATACAAGAGCCATGCATTTATAAAGAATTGACTTTGCAGAGCTGATAGCAGCTGAATAGTCTGTGGGCCAACCCTATTAGTGTTGGAGTCTTTTATTAATTACCTTGACAAAAGTGACCACAATACTGGTTAGTGACAGAAGTGTGATCAGCATAGAGACCAGAGACTTATCCAGTCCTTTTGGTATGGTATGAAGACCAGGACAATAAAAACAAGATAAAATGCAGAAGTGTATAGTGGAAAATGGGGTCTAAGAGCAAGAACTTCTCAAAGCTAGAAAGTAAATATTCAGAAGTAAAAGGACATAAGTTTATATTCAGAAATAAAAGTACACAAGTATACAGTCTAAGCACAGGGTGACCATCGGTCACCAGTAACACACAACTGTTCAAAAACCAGTGAAAACAGTACTTCTGTACCTGATGGATAATAATTTGGGGCAGTCCCAAGCACATATACAGGCTGGGTGGAGAATGGATGGAGAGTAGCCCTTAGGAGAAGGAGTTGGGGGTGTTGCTCGATGAGAAGCTCAACATGCCCCACCCAGAACCACCCCACTGTGTCCTGGGCTCATCCCCCAGCAGGGGAGGGGCAGATTCTGCCCCACCACCTTGCTCAGGTGACACCCCACCTGCAGAGCTGCCTCCAGCACTGGGCTCCCAGCACGGGACATGGAGCTGTAGGAGCAAGTCCAGAGGAGGCCGTGGAAATGCTGCAAGGGCTGGAATCCCTCTGCTCTGGAGCCAGGCTGGGAGAGCTGGTGGTGTTCACTTGCAGACAAGGCTGCAGGGAGACCTCAGAGCCCCTTCCAGTGCCTAAGGGGGGACTTTGGACAAGGGATGGAGGGACGGGACAAGGGGGAATGTCTTCCCACTGCCAGAGGGCTGGCTTAGATGGGATATTGGTGAGAAATTCTTCCCTGTGAGAGTGGTGGGGCCCTGGCACAGGCTGCCCAGAGAAGCTGTGGCTGCCCCATCCCTGGAAATGTCCAAGGCCAGGTTGAATGGGGCTTGGAGCAGCCTGGGACAGTGGAAGGTGTCCCTGCCCATGGCAGGGGGTGGGACTGGGTGATCTTTAAGGTCCCTTTCAACCCTAAACCATTCTGGGTGAGCTAGAAAAGTGTCAGTGCTGTTGTAAAAGATGCTCATGAAAATGCATAGTCTGTGTTACTTGTACTTAATGAAGCTTACCTTCACTTTAAAAAGGGAATGTGTTTTATAACTGAAGGGAAAGAATAAGAAAAATTAGAATGGAAATTAAAAAATGTGATAAAAAAATTATATGGAAATCAAGCTGTCAGAATAAGAATATATTCCTGGTAGGCATAAACAGGTCTGTCTCCCTCTGATTTCTGCAAGTAAATTACACTTGCAATATATCTGCTCTCACTCTGGAAATGTAGGAATAATCTTATGAAACAATTGTTCCATTGTTGCTCACTACTTAACACTAATTTTCCTATTTAATTCAGTGTAATTTGAATTAATTTTTGATGTCATGAAACCTGAAGTTCTCTATAATAGAATATTTATGGCCTTGCTCTCAATTAAATTTTTTCTTCAATTTCCGAATTTCACTGTATTCCATGGAGAATTTGTTCCTGAGTAAGTAACCAAGGGAACCAAAACAAGTTAGTAAAACCTAGTTCTGTGTGGAACTGCCCTGTAACAAGAAAAGGTGCATAGTGCCAAAGTGAAGTTGGGCAAATGCTTTAATCCAAGTGGAATGCTTTGTTCAATCAAAGCAGGCACGTTTCCAATCAGAAATCTTCCAGAAAACACAGTGCTTTTTTTTTTCCTTTTTTTTTTTTTTTTTTTTTTTAAATTCAGGAAAGGTTCTGTAATCATCCAGTCTGAACCACAAGCTTTTTAAACTGTGTTTTTTACAACTGAAAGTTTAATAAGAATAATGCTTCTAAGAACAGAGGAAATTGTCACCTAATCCAATTCCAGTGCTGGCCTGGGCTCAGTTCCTGAGGTGTGTGTTGTGCTTGGAGAAGGGCATATCATTCATTTCCATTACTGGTGCACACGATGAGCAACAGCTTGGTAAGAGGAGGGTTTTGTTTGTTCTGATTTCTTTTTATACAAAAGAGCATAAAACCAGCTGAAATCTTTGAAAACAACAGCTTAGAGGGTTTCTTGTCACAGTGTGGTAGTGACCAATAACTTATGTATGTCTGAACTATTCTGTCCTCTTGTGTGTGCTCTGGGCTTTAGCCATCAGGCACAAAGGGATTTGAGGAGCTGAAGGCTCTGTCTGGGTGATCATGTTTAACACTAAAACCAGACCTAATCTCCACAAATTTTCTAAGTTTCTTTTGTTAAATTAAAATTTTATCCCATCACACTGAGTGTGACAGTGCAAATGATGTAAGAATTGGAGAAGACACTCAGATCCAGAGCGAGTTTTTGATCCAGGGCTCCTTGCTTCTTATGTTTTACATGACAGTCTGTACTCTAGTTTTGTCCTGCTCATTGCAGGGACAAAGAGAATGGATACTTACTTTGTTTTCTCCAAGCTTTTGAAGATATGTTCTCCATTATTTTTTTCCTGCATTTCTGACAGATGGCAGTTTCAGCAATAGGTTGTTGAACTGTTCAGTAGAAAACTGGTATTTGAGTTCTCTTAGAGTGCCTGGCTGAAGATGCCTGGGGTTTGCAGTTTGTCACTCACTTTTATCAGTTTACTTTCTGACACTTCTTTGAGTTCCTTGAACTCAGTGTTAGAGGAGAAAAGCTGTAGTGTGGTATATCCTCTAATCTTCTCTGATCCAAAGAATTCCTTTAGTGATATTGGAAATGCTCATGTTCTCCTTGCCAGTCAGCTCTGTTAATTCCCTGGAAGATTTCACATCTCCCTGGAAGCTTTGGCAATTCAGGAGGCAGTCAGAACATCCTGTGTGTCCGTCAAACTCACCCAGCTCGTGCCCATCACAGTCAGTGCATTCACAGGTGTTATTTTCAGGTCACTTGCAGGATGCTGCCCTGGGGAGGCACTGGGGACTGTGATTCACCATCTGGAAGGTACAGAAGAAGTGCTTGTTTCTCATTTTCAAACACAAGTACTTGTGCTGGAGCCAAGTTGTGATTGGAGAGCATTGCCCTTGGGGCAGTGCTGAGGGCTATCCCTGTGTGTTCTGTAGAGAGGACAATCTGCTGACCTCAAGTAATTCTTCATCCTTCAGAACAGTGTAGGAAAATTAGTTTAGTGGATATTTTAGCACATTAGTAAGTGGAAAAGGACTTTTTTCTTTTAACACTGGCCGTAAGAGGGGAGAACTGTTCTGCTGTAACAGCATAGGGCCAGCTTTCTAACAAACTTTCTTCTAGGAGATTTTTGCAGGAGATTTCCTTTCATGTTTTACTCCTTGATCCATGAGGTGAGAGGTCACCATAAGCCCATTTTAGTGGTGGAGTCACCACCTCAGCAGATTGTGCTGCAGCTCAGCATCCTCTGCTTTTGCTGCTGCTATTTGTTCATCCGAAACAATAAGAGTCAATATTAACCATATACTTGTTAGGGTGATATATCCGCAGTCTTTGAGAAGGGCCTGACAAGAAAATTTGTGAAAGTCCCAAGTGGTCAATTCAGAAAGGGCCAGAGAGATCTGGGCAGGCTGGGGTAATGGATTGGAAACAAGAAAGGGAAATGTTTGGGAAAGAAATGAAGCAGAAATAACAGGAGACTGTGTTCTTATATGAAATTAGTGAGGGGAGCTGACTTTGCAACACAGAAGAAACCATCAAATGTAAGGCATACCCCAGAAATGTGAACATCTATATTTAACTTCAGCTACCAGTGACCTTTCTTTCTTCTCCAGCCACCTTGAGAACATTACTGCCCATTGTCACTGTTCCCTGGGCTGGCTCCATGCACTGAGCAGAATGGGAACGTGATCTCTGCAGAGTTCCTCAGCTGGGCAGCAGTGCAGTCAAGAACTAGGTCACTGCTGCTTGCCTGGAAAGCTGGTCCAGCCTTAGAGACAAGCAGCAGAGGTGTTATCTGTGAGGAAGTCCTAGAGATGCAGAGTCTGAGATACCTGAGCAGGAAAAGATCCTTTGCTGCCAAGAACCCAAGGATCCTGTGTGATGCAGGGCAAGCTATTGGTGCCACAGCATCATCCTGGGTTTGAGCACTGTAAATGCCCATCATGTTCTTGTTAGACCTCATGGGTTCACCCTTTGAGCAGGTGGGAATCACACTGCTGACAGGTGAATCTCCTCCACAGGAGGTGAGCAGGAGCAGTGGGGATGAGGGAGCTGCTCTGCTGTTTGTGTGAAGTGTGGTGGGGGAGCACTGTGCTGCCAAAGGGCAGGGGTCCCTTCAGGACTGTGGTCTCTGCTGTGTCACCTGTGCTGGCAGGGAAGTGTGATCACAGGTGGGTGTGGAGGGACACTGGCTATTGGCCAGCACTTTTATAATATTACAGGTGTGTGCAGAGCCCCTTTGAGGTTTCTGCCATCACCAGCCTAGAGGGGAAAAGTGGTAGAAGTTTCTGTTCAAGGGTAGAGATGTGCTATTTTGAGGGTGAGAAAACAGAGCCCTTGAGCAAACACTCCCAGCCTATCCCCATCTCTAGTTATTGGTCTCTTGCTGCCTCATATCATGAGCTGTCAGGAGTTACTCTGTTTATTGTGTAAATCAGATGCTTTTCACCTGGAGAGGTAAAGCTTGAGATGCTTCATGTCCTGTTACCTTCAGTCTTACCATAAAAAATCTTGGTTTGTGTCTTGTCAGAAGGAATCTGCAGGGAGGAAAAGAAAATCCTGGGATTTTCATATTTTCCCCAAGATACATCTGTTAACGTTTGTGTCAGTCAGTCAGTTCTAGTACTAATAAAATTTTTATTAAATGTTTTGATACTATATTTTTCCTTTCTTTATTTTCCAGGGCAGGGAAACCACCACCTGGCTTACACCTGGATGTAGTCAAAGGAGACAAACTCATTGAGGTATGGAAGTAGAGTTTGATGGATTTGGTGTATCATGTACACAGGCACCAGCAGTACAACATTCCCCATCATTTTCCACACTTATTCATAAGTATTTCCTTTCTCTCATGTATTCATTGTCTTCAGATCAGTCTGTTTTGCTCTGAAACAATGAATGAAGTGACTTTTCCCTTGCCTGTGCTTTAAGGCTGCCTCATGCCATGCAGGGCTTCCATCAATTAAACCTCTTCCCTTTGTACAGCTTGTTTGGGAAACCCACCTGGTCAGTTTATTTTTTCTTTTGCATTACAGTCAGCTTAAACAGGCATCCTGTATCTTGCAAGAGTGCTGCTCTGTGCTCCAGTATGAAATACAGTTTGATTTTTCCTCCCACATTCAGGATCTGTGAACAGTGTTGGGATCAGCACAGATACAGCGAGTTATTTTTATTACAGCACCACCTCATTCTCTTATTTCATATTTTGTCTTACATTACACTGAAAGCAATAAATAAAGAAAAGTCTCTTTAACATGGTTGACAGAGAGAACCCAAAACAGTGAATATATTTCAGCCGAGGAGAGACTCCTAACGTGAAGCTGACTGAAACAGAAATGTTTCTGAGCAGCAAAGCTTTGTAAAGCTGAGCCAACTTTTCTGAACGAAAATTTGGAAAATTAAGAAATCAGTGTTATATCAAAATCTAGGCAGCTTAAAAGCTTGGCTGGTATTTAGTGTATGCTACCACATGAGCAGTATTAAGTGTTCCTTCTGGTGTCTAGCAGGAGAGATTTTTCTGTTTGGAATTGGGTTAAGTTACCAGTGCATTTGCAGTGAATAGGAAAGCAGATAGAGATGTTACAAATAGGTGCCTCACAACTAAACTTGTGTTTTTTAAGGCCAGAAATGAGGTTTTTCTTTATAAACATGGTTTTTCTTTATAGTCCATTGCTTTTTTGACAGAGTGCTCTTACTCTGGATTTAAAGGCAGAAAACTGACAAAGCCAGCCTTGACCTAAGAGATCTGTGGTCAGCCCTAACTGGAAAGGAGTTAGGTAGTGCACACATTCACTGCATCTTCAGAGCAGCTCTTTGGCTCATCCCAGGCATGTTCTGCCTTTCCTGCTACTGTTACACGTTCAGAATCATGTTCCGAGCTCAGAGAGCTGCAGTAGGATTGTTCCTGACTTCAGTTGTCTCAATGGCATCCTGGCAGCAGCACCTGGGGTAGGGAGTGCTCTTGGCACTGAGTTTTCCAGTATCTCTTTCAGGCCATGAATGAGATTTAAGGAGCAAAGCTACACAGCAGTGACTTAGGGGTTTTTGGTACGTGGCAGGTGAGTAAGGATAATGCAGCCTTCCCACGTGGGGGATTGATACTGTGGGGTTTTTCATGTCACGTTTCTTTTGGATTTTTGAGTGTGGACAGAACTTTAGGATAGAGGGTTCATACAAACTGCTGAATGGCTCCTCAGGTGCCAGGTGAATGTCCATCATGGGAGTCCTGGTCAGGACTGGAAAAAAAAAGACAAATGCCACATGGAAGCTGAGGATGCACCACAGGTTTTAGCAGGGGATGAGAAAATGTTTTTACAAATTGACAGCCAGGACCATTGTTCTTGTGCTGTCACACTCTGGGGCTGTGCTGCCCACATCTGACAGGCCCAAGCTGGCTCTGTGAGCCTGGTGTCTGTCTGTTTTGGAAAGGTGAGTGGTACAAGCACCCCAATTCCCTCTTCCTACCATCAGCTCTTGATAACCTAAAGAGCTGCTCTTTGCTGCCACACAGAGCACTCACTGAGTGCTGTTAACAGCCACTGCCACTCAGCTGTCTGGCTACGGGGAGGTTCAGTGGAGGATGGGATCACACAGAGCTTGGGGAGTGCCTGTGGAGCTGTGTTTTACCTGCTGCTGTTGGCTGTCAGCGTTGCTGTGCTCGGTGAGGCACAGGCACAGGACCTGTGTGCCACCCTTGGGGCTGTGGGGCACCGTGGGCAGCTCAGGCAGGCTGCTCCATGGAGCACACAGCCCTGCCTGCAGAGCTGCACTGTGGCCTTGCACTGTTCACAGCTGATGGCTTCAATCCTCTCATCTGTGGTGCTAACCTGAAGTGAGTTCCTGTGTGTATGCATTGCAACTGTGCAGCAATGAACAGCACTTGGATGTGATCCTCATGTTTCCCTGTTCAATACAGGTGGCAGAGAGTTTTCTAGTTTAGTCTTTCCTGGTAGGCAGCAGAAACCAAGGAAGCCCCTTGTTCAATGCTGTGGGTTCCTGAGCACTTGATACTAACCTAGCCATCAGTGCCCCAGCCTCGTGCAGAGACTGAGGGTCACCCTGTGATCGCTGGGTCTGCAAAGTGCAACAGCAAAACAAGCCATGCAGTGTTTAAGCTCAGTGTGTGAAGGAAGACGCTGGGTTATAGCTCAGAGGCACAGAACATTTTGGAAAAGTTATCTCGGATTAAAGGCAATGAAATTATTTTCTCTGTTGATGATTTGCTGTAATATTTCCATGAATTTGTGTCTTTGTGAAATCTCTTGGAAGTGCTGCCCAGTCAGGGCAGTATTTATTTGTATGTAACAGGTGCAAATGAAAACTTAAAGGATGCTTTTGGTTTCAGTTGTGGGCAAGAATGAGAAATGGTTTGATCAATTTTTAGGGTAATTGAAATTGTGAGGTAACTGCTTGCAGAGCTGAGCTCTGTGGAGGAATAAATCAGCTTCCACGTGTTATCAGAGTTGTGTTATATAGGACTTATTTTCAAATTTGCAATAAAAGGAAAAGTTGATACTCATCTTTTTTACAGTGTGGAATCATAGAATTCACTAGTGCAAAGGTGCTGAGCTTGGGAAGAGTCAGAGTGCTAAACTGAATGAGTAAGGAACTCCAGATTATGGGATATAAATCCAATGCTGGGAAATTATATCCCCAGAAAACTTAACCAGGGTTCCTCAAATGATGTGAGGTGTGCACAGTTGTGGTGTTCTTGGATCAATAGCTGGATGAAACAACTCCAGTCTTAAGGGAAAATATCAGTAAGACTCATGGATTGATGGTTAAGAAATTTAATGTAAAGCCTCACAAAGGCACGCTGCTGTGTGGAACATACAGGGAGGAAGTGGAGGGGTCTGTTTACAGGTGGAATAAAAAATGAAATAAAATTAAAACAGAAAGGATTGAGGAGACTACATACTAGTTTAAGCTCTTCATCTGTGGCTTATACTTTCTGGTTAACTCTGAGGGGCCTTGTGAAAACCAGCAATTTGAGAAGAGACAAAAAGTGATGATAAAGTGGCCAGGTAAGAGCAGAACCCAATGAACTCAATATAGTGATTTCTCATGGTTTTCATCTGAGCATTCCCTGGATGATGCTATTGAAACATGTGGGCTTTGGTAAATGTTTCAAAACATGTACCATGCAGGAGAAAAGCAGAATTTGCCAAAAAGCAGGAGAAGCCTGTTAACAGATATGTAATGTACTGCCAGCCTTTGCCTTGTGCAGCTGGAGCAGGAAAGTACAGATTAGATGAAGTTCTTGGGATCCAGTGAGAAGGTTCTGCACACGCCCTGCTCAGTACTGCAGCATTCAGGTGCAAGGAGTTCCTTCAACAACACGGTCCGGTGACAGAAATACTGTAGGACTTTGTCAACATGTCCCTCACTTTACAGAGATGTTTAATGTAACCAATATTAAGGTTTGTAAGATTTTTTTTTATGAAGAAATGAGTACTAGGATGTATAAAGAAGAAATACCTGAAATTAATGGTTTACCTGAACAGACTAATATGGATTCAGATCACATCACATACTCAGTATAGTTTTGCATCTTTACACCAGAGGTCTGAAATGTCCTGTAGGTCCTTTTCTGTACAGAAGTATAATTTTGATGTCCTGTGTGAGACCAGAGATCACTGAGCAGGGGTTCCTACCTTAGTCAAAGCCTGAGGTCATCCATCAAGGAATGTGTTAAAATCTCTGGGAGCCGATGTCAGAGAAAATCTCCTGTATGAGGCAGTGCAATGCTTTGAAGAGTGACTGTCCTTCCCAGACTGTCCAGTGTTGGCTGGTAAAGAAGGGAGTAACTGGGACTCTCCCCTGTTCAGCTGTTCTGATTTTATGAAGAGCAGATTTGAGTTTACTTGTTTAACAGTGCCAGACTAAACTGAAATATTGATGAGCTGTGGATGCTTCGTTTTGAATTTGCTCTGTTTATTCATGTTCTTGAATTTTTTTCAGGAAGATCCAAAAGATTCTAGCAGTCTAATATGCTTCTCTGTTTGATATTCTACCTCAGAAACTCATCATTGATGAGAAGAAATACTATCTCTTTGGGAGAAATCCTGATCTGTGCGATTTTACCATTGACCACCAGTCTTGCTCTCGGGTCCATGCTGCCTTGGTCTATCACAAACATCTCAAGAGGGTTTTCCTCATAGATCTGAACAGCAGTAAGTAGTGTGGCACTTAACCAGACAGAAGAGCTGTGCTTCAGTGTTTAAACATTCTGAATCTGAGACACTTTTCCCCATTCCATTGTTGTCTGCACTGTGGGCAAATGGATGTAATCAGGATTTGCATCATAAGGAAAGACAAGGGTTAGGGCAAAGGAGTGTTTGCTCCAGTCAGCCTACAGCTGCCTCACTGAGTGTTCCAAAATTTCTAACTTGTGAGAGGCCTAAGGAAAGGAGGAAAGTGATTTGACCTTCCCGTCACAATTTTAGTGAAGCCTTCTCTTCTGAGGGTGATTTCCCAAGGTCTAAAACCTCTCAGGTGGTTTTTTGCACTGTACATTGGGACCTGCAGGAATACAGAAAATAAAAGGTGTTTTTAATTTATTTCCAGTGACTTTTTGAGGACTTCTGGTATGT
Source organism: Rhipidura dahli (assembly GCA_013399225.1). Lineage (NCBI taxonomy): Eukaryota > Metazoa > Chordata > Aves > Passeriformes > Rhipiduridae > Rhipidura > Rhipidura dahli. Next base: position 182,309 of record VXAC01005788.1, on the reverse strand, counting down.
GTTATCTCAGTTTGTGAGATGGTGGGTCTACACAGCTGATGCTTCCAGCAGTAGTTCAGTGCCTTGTATCTTGGAGCAATTGTTACAGTTTCTGATATTCTCAGACTTGAACTGGAATGCCTTGATCCCAAGCTCAACAGACTGTTTTGCATTTTGATGTCCTCAGCACATGGCACATTCTTGGGTCACATCCGTTTGGAAGCTCACAAGCCCCAGCAGATCCCCATTGACTCCACGGTTTCATTCGGAGCCTCCACCCGGGCGTACACCCTGCGAGAGAAGCCGCAGACGCTGCCGTCAGCAGTGAAAGGGGACGAGAAGATGGGTGGTGAGGATGAGGAGCTCAAGGGTTTGCTGGGGCTGCCAGAGGAGGAGACAGAGCTGGACGTGAGTATGGCACACTGCCTTGGTGGCACGTCCAGCAAGGACAGCATTCTGGGCTTGTTTGCTTCCAGTCATGGAATCATTTAGGTTGGAAAAGACCTTTAAGATCATCAGGTCCGTAAATCTAACACTGCCAAGCTGTTATGACCCACTCCTGGAGATGAGGGTAACTCAGGTTCTTGTTAATAGATCCCTTGGGGCAGATTGGAGTGAAACAATGTTGATGACCAGTGTTTATAAATAAATATATATAGGGTTTATTTTAGAACCATTAGGTCACAATGGAAAGGGGGGAGGTAGCCATTTTGCTTTAATTATCTATAATATAGAAAAATCAAATTATAAAAATAACACTTAAGAAAATATGTGAGGAAAAGAAAGGAAGGGTACTAGTAGAAAGATCTCATCACTCATCACAAGACTTGATGTCCATTGGCTGAAGTGATGGTTGCAGTCCTGATCCATGAGGGTGAGGAAAGCCTTCAAAACACAGTTTAATGGCTTTAGGGGGAGCACCCAGGTAGCTCCCCTGGGAAGGGGAAGTTTCACACTGTCTGTTGCAAGACTGTGGATCTTGTGCAGTCCTCTGGTGAAAGGTTCAGAAATGAGTTCTGGGCACCTTGGGGGTCTTTGATGGTTTATGATCCTGCCTCTCACGTCAGCACAGCTGAGCCAGTTATGCCCCATCAGAGGGAAGAAAACCTTCAACCCTAGGTGTGAATGGGAATGTCCCAGTTTCCCAGTGGGAGAGGAGTCAAAGAGTTGGGGTGTAGTTTTACAGCTGAGCTGTTGTGTAAGGCAGGACATTGTCCTGACAAAAAGCACTGTCCCACTTCACAGGATCTGCTTCTCATCAGCCTTTTCCCTTAATCTGGTTCAAAACCCAGCTTGTTGCTAAACACAGGTTGATTTGACATAGTCATCCTCTGTTGCTCATGCCCTCTGTGCCTGGGCTGTTCCTTTGTGCATCAAAGGAACAGCACCCACTGTGTTCACAAATGGCCAGTTGTTTAAGCCATTGACTTTTCAGTCTGTCACACAGGCCCATGAGACCCTAAACCATGTCCTTAAGTGCCATGTCTAAATTTCTTTTAAATATCTCCAGGAATGGTGACTAAACAACTTCCCTGGGTAATACTTCCTTAGGTTCAGGTTCTTAATTTCTTGTCTTTGAAGATAATCTGAGGTGCCTTTTGCAGTCAGATAGACCCAAACCATCTCATCTGCAATGATTAACCTGTGATCATGCTGCTTCCCAGAATCACGGACCTAATAATCTTACTATGCCAGTAGTCCTCTTACCAAGGTTTGCCAGGGATGTGCTCTCCAGCTAACACTGCCCCAGGTCAGGGTGGTTTCCCACACTGTTCCCATTGCCAGATACCTGTGAATGCTGCCCCGTTCCCTAAGTCAGCTAATGAAGAGGGAGAGACAGTGTCTGTGGCATTCACGTATTGTGGATGTGGGAAAGGACCTCTCAGAATCATCAACCAGCTCAAGAAGGGCCACCTGGAGTAGGCTACCCAGCATTGTGCTCCATTCTGAATATCTCTGCAGAGGCCCCGCAGCCTCTCAGGGCAGCTCATTGCAGCCCTGAACTTCTGCTTGTTCCTCAGGCTCTGAAGTTGAAACTAAACAATGTTCTGTGGTCTTCTGATGTGCACAGTCATGTGATTAAATCAGATTTCATACACCAGTTGCTGAAACTCTTTCATTTCTAACTTTGCCATTAGAATCTGACAGAGTTTAATACAGCCCACAACAAAAGGATCTCCACACTGACCATTGAGGAAGGGAACTTGGACATCCAGAGGCCAAAGCGAAAACGGAAGAACTCCCGAGTAACGTTCAGCGATGACGATGAGATCATCAACCCGGGTAAAGAGTTTGCTTTAGTCCTCAGCTGATGCCCTTCAGGACCTCCTTCCAGTATGCTCATAGGGATTCCTCATGGTTGCATATGGATAAGGAGAAAAGAAATTGGGCAGTCAATATTTGGGATCTGCTGTTTAACAGAAGCTGCTGCCGTGTCTCACTGAAGTCTGTGACCTCTTTCTGTTTGTTCTGGTCTACCTGTAAAGTAACTGCATGCTTTGAGCAGGATGGGGATATCAAACTCCACTAGATTGTTCAGTACTCTTGACAGTACTCAGTCAGACACTGGAGAAAGGTCATGGGTCCAAAAGGAGGACAGTGGTTTACACTTTTTGGCCTCTTTAGAATCTCCATGGGAACAGAACTTGTTTGCTTTTCATCTGTCCTTTAATGCTTTCTTTACTTGTTGCCTCTGGGATGTCTCAAGCTCAGGGAGTTTTTGCTACTTTTCTGCACATCTGAACCGAGTTGTCCCTAATCCTCATTGAAACTGATGCATTTGAAGATGTATCCAATTCCAAATTACTCTTTTTTTCTCCCTTAGCTGTTCTGTTTTAATGGCATTCTTATCAATCATACTTTATATGGATAATATTCCTGTTAATAAGAGCAGCTAATTAACAAGCAGGCATTTTGAAATACAGTGTAGAGGTGGTTCCTTTGGCACCCAGAGTGACCATTTTGGTTTATAATGTGATGCAGTTCAGTGCTCAGAACATCCTAATGCAAACACCACTCATTCTCATCACAAAAAAAGAGAATTTTTCTGGACTTTCAAACACTCACACTGACTGCTTCTGACTCCTGCTTCAAGGCCCCCCAAGGACTTTAGGGACTGGATGCTGTGCCTTTAGCATGAGCTTTCAGCCCAGACTCCAGGCTGTCTGATCCCAAACCACCCATCCATCTGCTCCCATTCTGCATTTGAGGGAAAGCCTTCCATTCCTGGGAAAGCCAGGCTGCCTCCTGAGCCACCTGGAGACAAAGCCACTGGGTGTTCCCCCGAGCCCTTCTCTTTATTTGGTCACACTTGTGCTTACTGGGAGCTGCTGGAGTGCTGGCTTTGGGAGAAGACAGTCTGTTCTAGTTTTTCATATTGATTCCTTTACCCCAAAGAGGTTTTGTTTCTCCCATGGGCTCACTGAAAGCATCACTGGTTGTGCTCACTGAAGGCATCACTGTTCTTGCTTTGCAGAGGACGTGGACCCATCTGTAGGGCGGTTCCGGAACATGGTACAGACAGCAGTGGTCCCTGTTAAGGTACGGAGTGACTCCCTACTTTCTCATTAGCACATTGCATTGATGAACTCACTTCATGATTTATGAATTGCACCTTAGAAACAATACTCCCATGTGGAAAGTGTTTCTTTGTTAAGAAGTCATGTCTGTGTCTCACAATTGTCTTTTTTAGCAAATTTGAGCATTTCCCTTCGAACCCAGCTTTAGCTCTTTTCTTTAGCAACACGTTTAACCCACAATGGTGGGTTTTTGTCCTCCCAGAAAGAAGCAGTTTCTAGAAATGCAGTTTTATTAGTTCCAGGCATCAGATAAAATTGTGGGAAATGTGGAAAATAGAAGGGAAAAATGAGAGTTTGTTTATTTAAATACTTTGTTTGACGTTTCATAAGTTTGTTTACTAGAACAAGCAGGTTTAGGCTTTGCTTCAGGATGAATGTGCTGACAGTGTTCTATTTAACTGGAATATGCAAGGAGGAAAAAAGATCTGCAGAACTTTAGAGCAGCTAAGCCCCTGTGTAACAGCAATTTCACTTGTTGCTGGTATAGACTAAATAACATCATGTGGAGAAGGATAATATTCCATAAACCCAGGCTGCAGGAGAGGATTCCAGTGATCAGGAGCAAAATTACCCAAGTCATGTAGAAGTTTCAGTTTCTTTCTGTGGGGGAGGGAAGGTTTGTGTTATAATGCTCTCAGGCAGAGGGTAGGACTCTTGGGGTGTCCTGTGCAGGGCCAGGAGTTGGACTCAGTGAGCCTTGTGGGTCCATTCCAACTCAGGATACTCTGTGACCTACTCGGTCTTTGTTCAGGACAAGCTCAAGACTGGCAGGACTGTACAGGAGGTGAAGAGGTGCTCAGACTTCATCTAAGTTACACCTCAGTGTCAGCTTTTGTCACCTTTCCTGCACTGTGCACCTCTAAAAGTTTATTGTTGTGGTTTTCAAGGGAACTCAGAAGAAACCTTGTAAACCAAATTGGACTGGGACGTGGTCTGTAAGCACTTTGTATATGGCAGATTTAGGTGCTTTTTGGGGGAGGTGGCCTTGGCACGCAGTTGAAATAGGTTGATGGTTTCATGCAGTGTGAGTAATTCTTTACCTCCTGTGTCTGCAGAAGAAGCGCATGGAGAACGCGGGCTCACTGCCCACGGACGAGTCGGCGTCGCGGCGCATGCAGAGCTTCCCCTACAGCGGAGGATTGTACGGGGGGCTGCCCCCCACCCACAACGAGGCGGGGTCGCAGTCGCACGGCGTCCACGGGACCGCCCTCATCGGGGGGCTGCCCATGCCCTACCCCAACCTCGCCCCCGACGTGGACTTGACTCCAGTTGTGCCCTCCACAGTGAACATGAACCCAGCTCCAAACCCCACTGTCTTCAACCCTGAAGCTGTGAATGAACCCAAGAAGAAGAAATATGCCAAGGAGGCCTGGCCGGGCAAGAAGCCGACCCCATCCCTGCTGATCTGAGCTGGGCTGAGGGAGGGTAGGAGTTACCAGCTCCAGAAACTTTTCATGTGCGGTATCGTCTTTTTAAAATTTCAGTGTCCTAACAGATGTAATACCAAGATTGGAGGAGTGAAATATCCTTTAAAGATCTGTCTTCAAATGTTTTTATATGTCTGTTAAAAAAAAAAAATACAGCTCCCATCTCCTTTTGAACCAAAACCCCTACAGCCTTTTCTAAGCCACCACTGTCCCAGAGGTCTTTATGCTGCGTTTGGATCCACAAGTCAAAGGGGCAGGCACACAATTATCACTTACAGCATGACCCTGCAGGTCCGTGCATTTCAGTGCTGGGCTTGCTGTGGTGACACTGTTCCTGCTCGACATGCTCACAGCAGGGCAGCTCTGTCAGGAGGAAATGTTTGTGGGGCCAAGCCTTGCATAATCCCATTGATAGGAGTTGTAAAACTTGCAGAATATAGGTCAGCTTTTATTTTTTTATTATTTTCAAAACCCCACCAATGTGGGGCGTTCTCTTTTTTTTAATTTTTTTTTTTTTTTTTAGTTTGGCTACTAATTAGCTTGTTTTAATTTCCACATAAAACACTAGAGCATCCCATGACTTGTGAGTTGAGATGGATAAGCAACAGGTGGGTTCCTTAGCTTTGTTCCAGTGCTGCAGGATGAGGTCTGTGAGATGGATACAGGGTGCACAGATGGAGCATCTGACAGGAATAGGCACTGTCTGCACTGTGCCATGCTGACTCCCCTGGGTAACTCAGGGTTAAGTTAACACAGTGGAGTTTCTTTTAGACTCGGTGGCCCCTGTAACTTAAATAGTTTCATTTCTATTTGCAAATGGAACTTGTAAGCTTAGAGTATATGAGATTCAACAAGGCAAAAAGCTGGGAGGACTGGCGTGTTCCCCACACACAAATATTTTGACTGCTAGGAACAGCAGGTGAGAACTGAGTGCTACTGAGAGCCAGAATAGGAATTCCCAGTGGACTTGGGTTGTTGTTCAAGCCCTTTAGTTCCTTGGGTTTAGATTTGAAAATGATTCATGTATTAAGATACTGTGGCTGTGCTTTACACAAGGTAAGGCCAGAGCTCTGTTATTCTTTCCTCTGGACTTTTGTACACTCTAATGCAGTTCAGCTACAAGTCACATTCCTTTGCTGTTTGGGGGATCCAGGAAATGTGCATCAAAATGAGAGCACGTACCTGGCTGTTCACTGTGTGCAGGACTGCAGCTACCTGGGGAAGTAGTGCCAGGTTGCTGGGAAGGGCTGTGTTCCAGTGAGCTGGGTTCTGGATGGTGCTGGATCGGTGCTGTGTCCCAGTGAACTGGTGTGCTGGATGCACCAGACCCATTTTGGACAGATGCTCCAAAATCTGTGTGAGTTCTGCTCCACAGTGATTGCTTCTATCATGTCCCTGAGGTGCCAGCCAGCAGCTGCCCAGCTCACAAGAGCCATGGCTTTAGAGACTGCTCTGTTCCCTCTCCACACCATCACATCTAGCTCAGACTGTTCCTTGCGTGGATTCAGCACCTGCTCCATGATCCAGCTGCACTGCTCTGGGTTTAAGTTGCCATTGATGATTCAGCTGTTGGGCATTTGTTCTGCTTCCCAGTGCTCCTACAATAACTCAAAATCTTCCTCTCTTTAGTCTGGCCTGTAGGATTTTCATTTCCCAGCCAGTTGCTTTCTGAAAGCAGCTCTTTAGGGTAAGACTAGTCAGGACAAACAAAAGTTGAGCAGGTTTTCTTCTTTTTGTTTTGGGGCTTTTTTGTTTTATTTTGGGGGGAAGGGGGTTGGGTTTGGGGTTGTTCTTTTGGGGTTTTTTTGCAAGTGGCTCTTCGCAAGATTTTTCTTGACAAGGGAAACTTCACTGCTCGTTGTTTTTTAAAGCTCTTCTCCTCCCTGACTCTGAACCAGCTCTTATTATTTCAGAGCTTAGGGGCCACAGCTGGCCAGGAGGGGACAGGAACATCAAGGGGCTTTGTACAGACATTTGTACACTTGTGTAATATGTAATAGGCCTTTTCACACTTCTGTTGAGCTTTTTACCTGTAACCTTTACTGTGTTGTAAATTAAATGCAGATTTTGCCAGGTTGGAGAGTGTAATGTGTTCATTGCATTCTGCACCGGTACAGCTGAGCCTGCTGTGGCCCATGGGAAGATCCTGCCATGGCAAAGTGCCCTTCTCCCTGCAGGCCTTGTCCTTGGGCTGCCTCAGGCTGCAGCTCCTAAAGCTGTCCCAGCTGCTTTGCTTGTGACCTGCTCTGCTGCCTCATGCTGCACTTTGGCACACAAGTGACACTTAACAGTGGATTTTGAACAGTGGTTGCTTTTGTTTTCTGAGTCGAGTTTTATCTGATTCTGGCATGATCCTATTTGTAAGTTGTACTCCAGAGCCCAGTTCTGCTGCTCTCATTGCCCAGCCTGCTCCTCCAACAGAGCGTGGCCTTGGACAGGCTGCAGGCACCATCCCCTGTCCCTGGATGGGGATGGTGCCTGCAGCCCTGGCTTGCTGGGGACAGCTGCAGTGACAAACGGCAAAATGAGTGCAGGTAACCACTGGGCCTGCAGTGTAGGGTTGAGAAGAACTCCCCAGCTTTGCTGAAGTCAATAATATTTAGGTTATAAATATTTTTTTCCCCAATGCAGCAGCAGCTGGGGCAGGTGCATTTGCACTGCAGTGTCGACAGAAGGCTGAAGTTCACAGTTCATGTGGCAGCTCCTCACCTGCCACGGGCAGAAACCCTTTGTGGTCTGACACTCACTTTGGGTGTGTTCATCTTCTGTACTAAATGAAAGATAAAACAGGAGGAAACTTGCAGAATAATCTGAAGCCCTCTGCAGTGGGAATGCAGAGATGGAAACAAAGTGGAGATTAGTTTGCAGCTGAATCAATGAGCTAAAGAAAATATGTCCTTACAGAATTTCCTGGTTTACTACTGTAACCTCTCCTCCCTGGTTTGGAAATACATAAATAAATAAAGGGTGCAGCATCCAGCAGGCAGCCCAAGAGCTTGATGTGAGGTATCTCATAGACACTGAGGTACCAACACATCAGCCCCTGTGCCAACAGGCCTGAAAGCAGCACTTACTGGGGTGGAGCTGAGCCCTCCCTGGGGCCCTTCAGGAGAGCAAGAATAGCTTCCAGTGCAGAACAGGTGAGGGGCCAGGTGTAGTGTGTGCTTCTGCAATTTCACCAAGGGCTTTGAAACCTCAATGGCACCAGGAGAGATCACATGACTGTAAGACATAGCTTGGGCCAAGCTGAGGACCTGGGGCTGTGCAATAGCTGGTGCTGGGCTCAGATGTCAATTGCTGTTTACAACGTGTCTTGACAAAAAGGCATTTTGACAAAAGGCAAACGAAAAGGCAAATACAGTCAGATCATCTGTAGGTTCTTTGATCTCAAAACTCTCAATCTATCAGTGGCAGGTAAAGGGGGAGCAGTGTTTCTGCTTTCACTTCTCAACACCACGTACAGGTCTTTACCCATAGGAGCTGTGTGGTATCCCTGGGCCTTACCTGCTGGGTGTGGGACAGTGAGTACGGGAAAAAGAGGGAGAATGTGAAGTAAGAGCCTGGAGCGAGTTCAGGATCAACAACCGCAGGGTTTGGGTTGTGGTTGTTAAATGACCCTTCCCAAAAGGTCCCATAACCTGTAAAGCAGTAAGAGGTATCTGACATTGCAGCATCACATTTAGTACCTGGAACTTAGAACTAACCCTGATGCTCCTCCTGCCTCCCTCAAAGGAGAGCAGCAGCTTTCCAGAAGCACTAGTGGTGAATTTGGCTACTGTCTTTTGTACCTCATCTTCAGCACTGAAACACCAAAGTTTGCTGAAGTCCAGACCCTGCCACCCCCCCTGGCTTTGCTCATAAGCCACAGGCTGCTGTGGAACAAAGCCACCACAGCAAGACTTCCTGAGTCACCAGCTGTGCAGACTTGCAGAAGTGTGTGCCAACATGTGGAATGCTGGCAGCAGCTTCTGGAACAGCAGCCTCTGGAGCTCCCTACTCTCACCCAGTTCATGTCCACAGGGAGGCTTGGTCTTCATCTGATCTGTGAGGTTGCTCCAGTAGTCCCATCAGAGGGAAGACAGATTACTCATTGCAATCAGTTTGGCATAACAAGGCACTCAGAAACATTGCCCTTCACACATCAAGTTTGTCTAGAAAATTTCAAATCAGCTTCACAAGGTTTTTAGTAAACATCAACAGTTTTGTCCTGGTGTCCAAACAAGTTCTCAATGCCAAAATCACTGATTCACATGCAGTGTAGTGTGATCTCATGACATCCTCCTTTTCTCTTGCTCTTGGCCATCACAGCACTCGCTGAGGACTGAGAAATCCAAAGAACATGCAGAAAACCAAAAGCCAAACACTGCTGGCAGCAGAGGCAGAGCTGTTGGTTTTCACACACTCATTGTACTTTGTAAAATCAACTTCCCTGATGGCACACAGGTGATCCACATGGCATTCCTGCTTACATGGCCCCAGGTCATATTTGGCAGAGTTAAACTCGTAGTACAGCTGCAGGGAGTGCGGGTCACTCGAGATCCTCTCCAGCACCGTCTGCATGGAGCGGGCAGAGCCATCAGGGACCTGGAAGGCTTCTGTCAGCCTGTACTCCTCTTCCCACACTGGGAACTCTTCATCCCGTGCTGAGGCCATCAGGTTGGCACGAGTAAGGTTCAAGTAGTAAGTCACCATATCCTGAGGGAGGGAAAACAGAATTGAGGAGACATCAGGACAAGATTGGCCCTGGAGTGAGACACTGGGCTGGGCTCGGCCCCCACTGCAACACCCCCCCCCACCAAGGGCCCAGCTGCCTCTGACAGGGCTTCCTACCAAGATGGGCACCTGGGAACACCTCAGGTGAAAGCCTCCAGAACCCACCCCAAGCAGAGCCTGTTTCATAAGGGGTGAAGGGGTGGCTTTGCTCTGCTTGGCTTTGGCCTCCAAGCATCAGAAACTTTGAGCCTCGCCTGCTTCATACATCAGTTAGTTACCATCACACCTGTCCAGCAGCAGAAGCAAGGGCTGGAGGAGTGTTACTTCCTGAGCAAAGTTGTTTTCTCAGCTGTGAACAAACTGAAGAATCAAGTTTTTCACAACTTCTGTTCTCAGGCTCTTGCCCTTTTTCTCTCCACTTCAGTGGCTCCCCAGCCTTGCACAGCACATTTTAGCATTTACTTCTATGCTATAAACATGTAAACAGAGCAGCTATAGAGAGCTTCATCCACTACACAGGAGGGCGTAAGCACCCATCCTCCACCTCTTGGCAAACAAGATGGGAAACAGAAGCTACCCCTACAATTCACCTCAATTCAGATCCACTCCAAATGCATCATTTTAGCAAGTAGAGGGACACAAATAATTTTTCAGATGGTTTAAAGGTTTTGGAGGGTGTCTGACTAGTCTGTTATTACTCAAAGAGTAGTTCTGTGATCCACATAATCTGGGGAGCAAAGCAAGTGTCAAAGAAACTCGCTAAGGACATGAACACCACAAAAACTGTCTGACCCTGCCCTGGGGAACTCAACCTAGCAGGATGCACTGGCTACCAAGGCCATGCCTCGACTCACTGACGTTCTGACAAAATCTTTGACATGAGGCTGAAACATCATGGGTCAGAGTCCTCTCCCACACAGCCACTCAGTCCTGTGGGCTGAGAAATCCTGAAAAGCCCGTTCTGACTACAGAGGGGAATTAAAGTTGTTCCAGAGCTGCAGTGTGGTGCACACAGGGATCCCCTACCAAGACCTGAAGGTTGTTCCGATCATAGTCGATCACCCGGATCCCAGGGTTGTTGGCTCCGTTGCTCACTCCAGGTAATGTTGTTTTCCAGGGAGTCACTCCAGGGGCCAGGAACATGACATTGATTGGGGTACCTTCACAGAAATGCAAAGCAAACTGTGACACGAGACCTTGGCTTGTCCCACACCATGTACCCATCACAGTGAGCACCCTGGGGCAGATTGTGCTGCCAAAAGCACCTTTGTCACCAGCTCCTGGTACCACCACACACACAAAGATTAACACATGGAACAGTACTGAGGACTGAGCACAGGGCTGCTGCAGCCAGGAATGGGTTTTCCAATGCTGGCAAGGGCTCTTGCAGTGAGGGTGGCCAGGGAACCACACTCAGCAAAGGTGTTCACCCAGAGCACCCCACACACACACAGATTCAGCACTGCTCCCTCAGCAATGCCCAAACCCCTCAAGAGGCTGCCAGGCATTGAGGGGAAACAACAACATTTGAGGGTGAATGGGAAGGAGGGCAGGAGCTACAGATTGGGGGTAGAGATGAGAACCATTGTTGCCTCCTGTTGCCCAAAGCATTTCAGAAGCTTTTGCTAGCTTCTTAGCTGCTTTCAGCCAACAGCCACTGAAAACACTCATGGAGAGTGATTGTGAGAGCTGTCAGAGATGTCCCACAAGTGCTTGGGTGACCAGAACGGGTACCTGTGTCGCTGTAGAACATGCGGAAGCTGTCTGTGTGATGGTGCCCAAAGAACTGGGCAGCGATCACCCTGTGGTGCTTCTGCACCATCCCCAGGTAGCGCTCATTAAAGCCCCTCCGGAACCACGGCTTGCCCCGTTTCTTCTCAAAGAAGCCGGGGGGCACATGCCCCACAATGTAGACCTACAGAAGAAAGAGCTGCCCTGAGCACAGAGCCCACGCTGCCCATGGAGCACCAGCCAGCTGTGACTGCACCCAGAGGGAGCAGAGCAGGAAGAGCTTCTGGGCTGGGGAGAAGCCCAGGTTGTTTATTCAGTCTATTTAATACCATTTCATCTGCTCTAGAGGCGTTGGTCAGTGTTTCTTCCAGCCACTGGAACTGTCCCCCAGGATCCTCCTCACCAGCTGTCTCATCATTCTGGTCATAGTACAGGTTGGTGTTGAGGACAACCATCCGCCCCCTCATCCCTGGGCCAGGCAGCTTCTCGCTGTAGAAACCTCCTTAAAAATGCAACCGACGGAGAAAGAGCTGGAGGTCTGGTCACACTGGTGGCTGTGATCCCAGATCCCTTTGTCCCCACCTCTCTCTGCTCTCCTTAGTAACAGCCACAGCAGAGTCACTGCCTGGAACAGTGCTCTGACCACTCCAGGATGTGGATTTGGAGTGACTCTTCCCTGCGTGTCTCTTGTAATTCTCATGCCTCTCCCAGTGAAGGGAGAACTGAATGGGTACAACAGGCAACACCAGGAGCTGGGCAGCTCTGGAGAGCCACAGCACTGCCTGCACCAGCTGCTACCTTTAAAGATATTTTTCCTCCCTCTGCAGGTCACCACTCTGCATTCCTTCCAGTAACTTGACAATGTCAGGAGAGACTAAAGTATAAAATAATTTCTCTTCTTGCAAGCAGAACTCCAAGACAGATATCAGCATTAAACTGGACCCTACCTCTGCAAATTCTCTATAAATACTGTTGCTCTGAGCATAGAATCAAGGAAAATTGTTCATGGTATTCTCCTACCCCTCCTCATATCCCCAGCACGCTCTAAACACAAGCCAGTGGTGCCAGACCTGCTCTGAAGAGAGGAAGGGAGGCATCACTCAGCCAGGGCCGCCACAGTTCTGCTGTTTGGTTGTAGATCCTGTGCTCCTTCCCAGGAAATTGATTCTTGGGGTGGAAGTCATGATTGCCCATTGCTGCGTACACCTTGGTACCTGGAGACAGAGCAAAGGAGGCGCAGGGGAGGTCAGTGCTGCAGAGCTCCTCCAAGCTCCCCGAGGCACTCCTGGCCTTGGGAAGAGCAGCACAGCCTTTGAGAGCTTTGCCAAGGCCGGTCACCTTCTGTCCCCAGGGGAACCACACAGCTCTGATCCGGCCTTGGGACAAGCCACCCACGGGCAAGTGACTAAGCTGTCACAGCAGTAACGCTCCTTGCCCCCTGCTGACACGGGTTTTGTCTGAGTATCTTGCAGTCTTTTCTGCCTTAATGACTGAGGAGAGAAACCTTTATTTTCCTCCCTCCTGAGTGAGCTAACCTGAAGTGAGTGAGTGTGCATCACTGCTGTGTGGCACAGCAGAATTGAGGCCACTGGGAAGAGGACAAACAAGTCCCAGTGACCACAGCCTTTCTGTGCCTTTCCTTGTCCCAGTTCTGTCATTTCTCCATCCTGGTTAGCCCTTCCCATGAGTTGCTGTGCCCCACTCCCCTTCTCATCCCCTCAAATCCTACCTGGAAATGTCTCTTTTATCAGAGAAGTCAGATTTGCTATTATGTGCAGAACTTTTTCTTCTCCAAGCTGCTCATTGGGGACATGGGGAGTGTCATCTCTAGAAAAAGAGAAGCAGCATGGTCACTGTCTGGGACTAACACAGCCTGTGCTTACAGCAATGAGCAAGCCAGAGAAACTTGCCAGCTCCTCTCTGTGCCTCCTAGAAGAGAAAGTTTAGGCTTCTGTGTGCAGAAGTCAGTGCTATGTTGACGGGCCAAGACACTGAGGGAGTTTCAAGAAATTGCTCACAGGGAAAATGAGCTCCACTCCAAACTTGCCAGAGTCAAGGAGTGTTCGGACAATGCTCTCAGGGATGCCCAGGGTGGGATTGTTGGGGTGTCTGTGCAGGGCCAGGAGAGGGAATTCATGATCCTTGTGGGTCCCTTCCAGCTCAGGAGATTCTGTGATTCTACAATTCACTGTACCTTAAAACCCCTGTGCACAAGGGTATAAGGGAAGGCTCTCTCTGCCTTGGGGTGTGTCACAGGCACTAAAGCTGCCTGGAAATATTGCAAGGATTAGCATTTTGCAATCTGAGGGCATCTAATCTGCAATAATGAAACAGAGCTGTTTGCATAACTGTGATCACCATGAAACAAGGGAATACTTCCAGTAAGGCAGCAGTCTAGGGCTGTGCCACATCTGTGTTTGCACTAACATGCTTACAGCATTCATAGATGATGCTGGGCTCTCCACAAGCCCACAGGAGAGAGAGAAGAACATTCAAAATCATGTCAAAGGAAGGAGGAAAATTGCTTGAGGGAAAAAGAATACTCCACATAAGGACCAATAACTACATCTAAGCAGGAACAGGCATCTACAGGGACAGAAAATGAAAACATGGGACAAGCAATGGCCCTGCAAACTGGGAGTGGAGGTTACAGCAAGCTGAGTCTGCACTGTCAGAAGAAAGACCATACACACAATCCCCATACAAAATAAAGCTTTTATCATCTCTAAGTGCTACTGAGACCTCCCATAGGACAGGGGACCCACCCCTGGAAACCACATCAGGAGAGAACATCCCGCACTGGGGAAGTTCCTTTGATTCCTAAAGCAAAACTGCCCCTTCTTGAATCAGGTCTCCCAGGTGCCTCATCGCAGCCAGAAGAAATGCTACAAGCCGGGTTTACAATGCTCTCCTCCCACTGCTCTGACCGGCAGCACCGGATATACAAACACACAGCCCACAGCTCCTTCCCCTGAGCGCTGCAGGTACTCGGAGTCACTGTGGAGTCAGACGCGGCTGGACAGGATGCACAAAGGACGGACAGCGATCCTTTTGTCACCTCACTGCCACGAGCTTCTTGCCAGTGTCGAGAGGTCTCGCTGGGGCTGTGCCCTCCTCCCAAACCCCTGTTTTGCATTAGGAGGCACACCCTCCCCTCTCCTTTTCGAAGCGGGGACCACGGAAAGAGCCGACACCCCTGAGCTCCGTATGGGCTCCACTGCCCTTCTCCCGCCTAGCCCTGGTGTCCCTCCAGGCGGGCCCGGCCCCTCTCACCCGGTCCAGAGCACGAAGTCCGGCCTGGCCAGGCGGTCCTGCATGGCCCGGGCAGCCGAACGGAGCAGGCTCCAGGGCGCGTCGCACACGTAGCTGCCCCACGGCCCGGCGGGCCCGGCCCGACTGCCGCCCGAGGGGCACGGCCGTCCCGCTGCCGCCGCCGCCTCGTACCCGGGGTCCCAATGCAGATCCGTGAGGTGCCAGAACCTCCCGGAGCCGCCGCCCCCACCGGGCAGAGCCACGGCGAGCGGGCACAGCAGGAACAGCAGCACGAACTGGCCCATGGGGTGCACGGCACACGGCGCCACGCTGCCCCTACCTGTGCCCGGTAACTACCAGTGCCCGGCCCCTACCCGTGCCCGGCCCCCTGTGTTGCCCCCGCCTGTGCCCGGCCCCTATCTCTGCCTGGTCCCCGCCTCTGCCCGTG
>VXAC01005788.1:113688-160613 GCA_013399225.1 Rhipidura dahli | reverse complement strand
CGGCTTTTTCTTCAGGTACGGCAGCCCCGCACCGAGTTCCCCGCGCGTCCCCGGGCATCACCCGCTCCGCCCCAGCCTCCCCCCGGGTGCCCGACCCGCTGCGGCTGCCTCTCGGCCCCTCCGGGCACATCGGGAGGGCCCAGAGGTTCCCGGGCAGAGCGGTTCGGCCCAGCCCCGCGCTGGAACCGGGTGAAATGTGTCGGTGCGAGCCACAGACTGAAGTTTCCCTCCGGCTCTGCTCCGCCTCCCGGTGCTGGTGCCGCTGCCCTCGGGGCAAACGGAACAGCGCCCGAAACCTCGTCACAGCCTCGGCGCTCCCGGCAGTTCAGGGGGCAGCGAGGCCGGGCCGGGGGAAGGGAATAATCCAGGCTGTTTTACACTTGCACTTCACCCGTGACTGGGCATCGTGTGGCTACTGTGGTGCGTGGTTTGGGCAGGGAGAAGGAGGGCTTTGGCCATAAATCAGTGGGGTTTGTTGTCCTGTCAGGAGTTTGTTGACCTGTCAGGGTGAGGACCAAGGTGTGTGGTGCCTTGCGTGCCTCACCACCAGCTGGCTCCCCACACAGGTGCCTCCACGCTCTGAAGGTGGGCTGGAAGGTGTGCTGGGCAAAGGCAGAAGAAGAGGATGAGCAGAGACACATGGCCTTCCTCTCCCACGACATCAGCATGCTGCGTCTCTTTGAGACCTTCCTGGAGAACACCCCACAGCTCATCCTGCTCCTCTACGTTATCCTGCGGACAAACAAGGCTGAGCTCTCCCAGGGTGAGGGGTCTGGGGCCAGGGGAGGGGGCTGCAGGGTGCAGGCTTGGAGTCATGGTGGGCTTGGGTGGGACAGACCAGAGAGGCTGTCCAGAGGCTGGAGGACCCAGCAAGACACTTGTAGTGTCATTCTGTTCCCATGTCACTCCTTCCTTTGACATGTCACACTATAGGGTGGGCCCCTGTCCTGCACTCACGTGCCACAATGGACCATGCTGGGCTTGGGGTGGGAAGGTTGATGCTGGGGGACCACTGTGGTCATTTTCTTACGTGCCCCAGGAGAGACTGAGGGACAGGTGAGAAATCAGGCTCCCTCTGCAGAGTGGGGAGGTGCTGATGTTGGTATGGGTGGGGCACAGGCTGCTGGGCAGGTGCTGTGGTGCCCTTCCTGGGGTGGGGAGCAGGTGTCACTGCAGGGAAAGGGGAGCCCAACAACGTCGGAGCCAGCCCTCCTCTGCCTGTGTGGGCTAGGGGCTTCCATGCCTGGGAGATGGGCTCTGCAGAGCCGTTCAATCCCAGCACTTCTCCATCTGAGCAAGGCCAGGCACCAGCCTCCTTGTCCTCAGGGAGGGCAGAAGGCAGGGGAGAGATGTGGGTGCTGACGCTCTGACCCTGACAGCAGCTGCTTTTTGAGCTGGGGGGAAGCTTATTTTAGCAGTGCTGGGCAGGGAGAGGTTTGAGCCAGGCTGGGCCACCCCTTGGTCCCCCCTCATCATCTTCACCTCTGTGTTTGCAGGCCTGGGAATCGGCACCGCATTCCTGTGTGTGTCCTGGTCCCTGCTGGACTACCACCAGTCCCTGCGCTCCTTCCTACAGGACAAGTACGAGCTGAGCCTGGGCTCTTCCATCATCTACTTCCTGTGGAACCTCTTCCTCATCTGCCCCCGCATCCTGGTGGTTGCCCTCTTCGCCCTGCTCTGGCCCTACGGCGTGGCTCTCCACTTCCCACTTGTGTGGCTGGCCATGTTCCTCTGGGTCAGCCTGCAGGGCACGGACTTCATGGAATCATCCGGCCCCGAGCAGCTTTACCGGGCCGTGGTGGCTGTGATCCTCTACTTCAGCTGGTTCAACGTGGCATGGGGGAGGACACTGCACCGCAGCATCATCTACCACGGCTTCATCCTGGTGGACAGCACGCTGCTGGCCCTTGCCTGGCTCTGGGGCTGGGCTCCCTCTGAGGAGTACTCCTACCTCCTCCCGGTCGTCTCTGCTGCCCTGCCCTGCTACCTGCTGGGGCTGGGGCTGAGGGTCACCTACTACAAGTGGCTGCATCCCAACGTGCAGGTGCAGCAGGAAGGTGGCTTCGACCAGGTGGATACCAGTGGAGGGCTGGAGTTCCGCTCGTTCTTGGAACCAGACCTTGTGAACAGGCGGATGCAGTGGCTGGCCCAGACCCAGTTCCCCTTGTCCCAGCCGGCACGGCAGCACTTCCTGAATGGGGCTGCTGCTGTGGAGTCTGCTGTCTGACAGCAGGTCCTCTAAAGGGACACGAGGGGGAGGTAGACTTGTTGGTTGTGCCCCTGGTTGAGCTTCCCAGGCTGTTGTTTTTGACAGCCAGAGGGAGCTGGCAGAAGCCAGGGGTGATGTGGAAACATCTAATGAGTCCCATGGCACTCAGCATGGCTTCCATGGCTGTACCCTCAAGGAAAGCCACGGTGTTTATGGTGAGTCCAGCACATTGTGGCATATGGCTGCACTACTGTGTCAACTTTTATTGTTATTTATTACTAGCTTTTTCAAAAAAGAAAAATGAAAACGAGCACTGGTTTATTTTCTCTGTGCCTGTCCTGTGTCTGCTGCCTGCTGCTCTGCATGGATCTGGGTGGCAGGGCAGGGAGAACTTGTTTCCTCCATGGTTGTGGCTATCTGATCTTTCTGTTTCCAGCCAGGATTTTCCTCCTTGTGTTACTTTTGGTGTCAAGGTCAAAGCTCACCTGTTATCACTGTGTTCAGGGAGGGATGGGGAAGGAGGAGGCCTGTGCTGGGAGAATGGCCATAGGGTGGCTCAGGGCTTTTGGCTTATTACGGACACCTCCTGCTCCCTTGGCTGTCATTCCCACCACCACAGCCTGGGCAGCACTCCCAAGGCTGTGACCAGGCTGGAGGTGGCCACGGCCAGTTTCTCAGCCATAGGTGGCTATTGATGTGGTCAGTGGTCAGTGGTGAGGTCAGTGCTGTGCTGGCTCTTGGGCACACACACACATCCACCACTTCCCAGGTGGGGCTGCCTCCACCCAGCTCGGTGCCCAAACCCAGGCAGGCCCCAGAGCAGCCCCTGCCTTTTGCTGTTGCCCAGCTGGCAGCTGTGGCATGTCCTGGCTGCCCACAGCACTGACCTTTGGCTCCTTGCCCTCACCTCCATCACATCCCTCCCAGCACCCCATCCCAGGAGGGAACCTCCATAACAGGGAAGGCATCAGGATGCAGCTGGAAGAGCAGCTGAAAAGCTGTTTCACAGCTGCTCCTAGAAGCAGCTCAGCCCTGCCCAGGGCCAGCAGCAGTGCAGCAGAAGGTGGGAGAGGGGTGTTGCCTTGTGCAAAAGAAAATGGGAAGGGAAGGTTTGTGCAGGAAGCACCATGTGCCTCCCCTGGACACCTCAGCAGAGCCCAGGAGCAGGTCCCTGCCACACTGGCTCCCCAGGTCTCCCCAGAGGCATGGGGGCTCTGGTGGCTGCACTGTGACCTGTGGCACCCTGAATGCTCCTGGTGCCACCAAGCCTGGCTGGGGATGTCACAGGGGCAGGGATTGAAACAGGGGCAGAGAACAGGCTTAAGCACTGACTATAGAAAATAAAGACTTTATTACTTTTTTTCCAGTTCACAGGACAGTTCCCATTACAGACCATGAACAGGCAAAGGCCCCACAGCCAGCAGCACCCAGGACTCGCCCCTTGTAGCACAGCAGAAGAGGTGCTGCTGTGGGCTCCAGGGGTCCTACTGCTTCCTTCCCACCAGTGCCAGCATAGACACCCCTCCAAGGGCTGTCAGAGGCAACAAATATTAGTGGATCAGGTGGTTTTTAAAGCCTCCGTGGCTGTGTTGAAGCTGAAGGGGAGGCCAGCAGCACCCAGGTGAGCTCAGGTGCTCCAGGCCTGCAGGCTGACTGTCCTTCAGGTGCTTGGGTTTGCTCTCCCATGACCCCTGACCTGACTGTAGCTGAACTGGTGACAGAGACAGGAGAAAAATCAATGCTTGGATAGAGGTGCTGTTCCTGCCTCAAGAGAGATGGGAAAAGGCCTAAATTCAGCCAGTAGAGGAAAAAATAAAATAGCCAGGTCACCCCTTTATTAACAAACACAGAAATGTACCATCAACCTCCTGTTATAAAAGTACTTTACATACATTCAAGGAAACATCATATAAATATCAGTATGAAATGTCAGTGGCTGCGAGTTCCACACTCAGCTAAAATTTTACCAACATCTTAAAATTTCCCCTAAAACATTTAAAGTAAACAAACACAAAGCACAGCCAGCTGCCAGGCAGCTCAGGCCTGCAGGTCCAGCACCTGCTGCCAGTGCCTGGGCAAACCCAGCCCCTCTCCAGCATGGCTCAGGTCAGCTGCTTCCGATGGGAGCGAAGCACAGCAGGGGCTGCTTGGCCATGCTGGTGTTGGGAGGTTAAGGCACAGGTTTTAATCCCAAAATTCAGCCAGTTGGAGTACAAGATGTGCTCCCAACAGGCTGATGCACAGGCTGGGACAGCTCCCAAACCTGCTTACAGGAGACCTTTGGATGGGCTGGGAAGCTGCTGAGGGATGCTCAGCATCAGCACAGACTCTGACTACAACTGAGTCCTGATCCTCTGGTGACATTTCCAACCCTGGGAGCAATGAGGCTCCTTGCCACAGCTCTGGCACTTCACACAGACCCCAGGGGAACTGGACTCTATGGACCTGGCAGTAAGGGAGCTGGAGCTGCCCCAGCTGCCTTGGAACAGGTGCTAGCACACCTGAGGTCTCCATTTGGTGTAAACAGAGGACATCCCTGGGTCCTGCTCCCCTTTCCAAATCCACTGCTGAGCACTCCCAGCACAGCCTGTTTGCCCCCTAGGACAGCCAAGCACCTTTATCTCTGCTGCCCAGGGACACCCACAGCAGACTCCTCAGATTTTCCTCATGGGATGAGCAGTTACACTGCTGGCAGGCAGGAGTTCCCACACAGACAGCATGTTCCTGCTGCAGAGCTCCTGGGGAAATGCACAGACCCAGTATCCACCTGGGATCACACCTGGCAAGGAGCTGAAATGGAAAGCAGATCACTCCTGACTCCAGTGACCACCATGAAGAGAGAGAATTGCCTTTGATTCCAATTTAATTATTAAAAAAAACAAAAAAAACCCAAAAAAACCCAAAGGGAAACTGGAGCTGGTACCATGTGAAACAGACCTGGGTCCAGACCCTGAGCATGAGGTATCCAAACCCCTGGCTCTAGGCACCTTCTGCCCCATGGTCACCAGAGCTGGCCCAGGGCACAGCAGAGTCTGTGCCAAGCAGGTCCAGCAGCTCCCCCTGCACTGATGGAAATTAACCCTCAGTAATTAATGCCATGAAAGAAATGCAGCAAACCCTTCCCTGCCTGGATGGGCACAGCAAAAGGTCGGTGTCCTCCCTGCAGGGACAGACTTTCAGCCCAGTCTCCCGATGGTGATGTGGGGCTGGTGACCACCATCTGGAGGGCTCTGGGTGCAGCCACAGGGCTGGCTCTGCAGGAGCAGCAGATTCTGGGGCACAGCACACACCTGGCCTCAGGGCACCTGCTGATCTGGTGCCATAGGGGTACATGGGGGAGACCACCAAACACAGCCTGAGCTGGCACAAAACCAACTGGACTGGCCCCTGTGCCAGCCCCAGTCCCCCCAGCTGGGTGTTCCTGGCCAGAGGAGCTGCAGGTCAGTGACTCCAGCCTCTCTACTGAGACAGGAGCAGAAAAATCCCTCCCAAGTGCTCCATGCTGCCAAGTCACAGTGTCTTAGAAAATTAAGTCCCTCTTAACAAGGCATTTGTTTCTCACTAAGTAGATAGGCTAATGCAAAGAATATAAGAAAATTGAATCTGATTCTACTAAAAGGAACTTACAAACAGAGTCAGGAAGGCAGAGATGAAGGTTATACCATAGCCAGAGCCTTCTCTCCAACATTCCATGAGGATTTAGGAATTAGATTATTCCTAGTCCAGGTGAGGACTCTGTTCACATCTGAGCAGTCTGCTGTACCTCACGTTCACAGGTGGTTTCATTTTTCTTTACAGGGAAAATCTGTGGGATCTACAGTCCAGACCAAGGCTGGAATCCAGTGATCTCCTGCTGGCTAAGGGGGCTTGTGCACACATTGACTTGAAGCCACTGGGATTGACTCAGAACACCAATACTTGCCTCTACAAGGAACCACACATCCCAGAAGCATTCCCTTACCTTTACATTTTCCAGTAATCCCACACTGAGGAAATAACATAAGGACATTGTAATAAATTAACTGTTTTGAACACCCAGGGAAGGAGAGAGGACACATTTTACAGCAATAGAGGTATTTTTGACATTTTCATTAATATTTCCTATGAAAAAAACCATAGCTCTTGGGCTTTGCAAAACAAGGGAGGTTTAAGCTCTGCCATCAGCATTTTCCTATAAAAATAAAGTTTTGTGTTTACTTGGGTTCTACAACTAAGCTGAATAGAAAGGAGAAGGCTCTTACAAATACATCTGTTGTTTTATGGCCCCTCCCTCTGGAGACACCTGCCAGAGGCATTCAGCTGGCTCTGTAAGTCCCTTCTGCAGACAAGCTCTGGCTCTGCTGAGTCTAGGGCTTCTTCACAGGGCACCTCTGGACTTGGCAGGGCCCGTGCTCCCGAGGAACCACCTGCTGTCATATTCCACTGTACAGTTTGCATTAGGTATGTTTTCTTCATCAAGCTGAAAAGTGAGTCCCCAAACATGTGAGATTTCTGCCCCCCCCACAAGTAATGGAGAGGGCTTGCAGGAGCTTCAGTCACATCTCTGCTCCAACTTCTTACAGGAAGTCTAACTCAAGGGCTTGGTGAAGGGACACGAGGTCGGCGTGATTGGTGATCCTCCAGAAGGGCATGTTGTGCTGTAACAGAGGACAGGCAGCTTTATGTCTTCAGCTGAGCTTGAAGCAGGCTGGCTAGAGCTGCAGGGCTGTGCAGTGTGGTGGTTCTGAGCACACCATGCTCAGGAATGGACCTTGGCCACATGCACATCCATCCAGATCTGGAGCCCATCTGATGTGCACATCTGTGTGTGACAGGCACCAGCACTGCCAGCTGCTCGTGATGGAAACCTTGGCTGGGAGCTGCTGCTGCACCCAGGAATGCCAGTCCAGGGTCCCCAGGAAACCTGCACAGGTGACACAGCTCTGGCACGTGGCAGAACGTGTGAAGCCTGCAGAGTCAAGGTCCTGACAGTCATCTTTGCACTTCACTGCTAATTAGCACAACTGATCAACCCGTCCAGGCCTCTCCAAATCAATCAAACTCTTTGCTCCTTGTTTATAATCCAGCCTAATGGCAGCTGCTGTATTGACCTGCTGCTGTTCCTGTGCCCTGAATCCTCTGTGCTCCTGAGAAAGTGCATTATCCTGATAAGTCACAGGCTATGATCAGGATATAAAACCAAAGAATCATCAGGGCTGGAAGGGACCTACAAGATCACGGAGTCCAACCTTCCAATATGCTATGTCCAACATGCTACACTGAGACACTGCTGACAGGGACAATGTTATATGCAATCCTAAACATTAGATAAAGAGAAACTTTGAACACCTAGGAGCCAGAAAACTGCCCCATCTTAACACAAAGGAAGATCTCTTGCATCAAAGACAAACTTTGCTCCTGGCTGCCCTGGCCTGAGGAGTTCAGCCTTGGAACAAGAGTTCTTGTAGGCAAACTTCCCTTCCCCTTGCCCCACCTGTGCAGTCAGACCCACCTGCTTGGCTGCGACCTCCTCATCACGCCCGTCTCCAATCACCACGTAAGTGACCTTCTTCCCAAACCGTGACACGATCCTCTCAAAGCAGCTCTCTTTACCTGCCAAAGTCAATCCTCCTGTAAGGAGCCTCAGGCAGAGAGAAAGAGCCTGAACAGGTCCCTTCCAGTACAGAAACACTTCTTGTCTTACTAGGCAGGGGTAGCACCCAGTTCAGCTCCCAAGGCCAGAAGCCTCGACCAGCTGGACCACAGCACGGGGCTCCTCAGCTGCAGAAATGGCAGTTCCCCATATAAAAATCCCAGTTTATCCCCAGCAGATGCCACAGTGCCAGACTTGGCACAACCCCTTACCTATTTTTGTAGCACTATAAATATTTTCAATGGGAAACACCTCGCCCAATCCATACAGGAGAACTTTGGCAAGAGCTGGCATCAGTTGGGTGGTTGTGATCAGGATGTTCTCACAGTTTTTTCTAAAAGAAGAAAAACACTTGCAACAGCACATCTATAGGCAGCAGTGCCAGGACTGCTCTGGGCAGTCTGATCAGCTTCCCCAGGTGCTTGGCTGTCCTGCTTTCAGGAGGCATTTTATGACAAGGTTTCGCAATTCTTGCTCGTTTGCTTCTGGCAGAATTCTCCATCAGAAAAACCATTTGGTGAGCATGGGGACCTTGCTAACTACAGGTGTTTGAGCAGAGAAACAGGGGTGGAGTTCCTGCCCTCAGTCACTTGGCCTTTCGGTGCCTGTGCTGAACAGCAGCGTGTGGGGGGCAGTGCCCAGCATAGCTGCACACAAACCCGAGGCCGAGAAAGGGCTGAGAAAGCCTCCCATGCACTTCCAGGTTCCATACCTGGACTGGATGAGCAGCAGGGATTTTAATGCAGTTTCCAGCCAGGAATCTGTCAGCACTTCTATGTCGGTCCTCAGTCGCTGCAGAGCTTCCCTCTTCTGTGGGCTAAGCAGGCCTGGAACGTAAGGAACACGTGTTTGCCTGGCAAGGAACACGGGGAGAGCTGTCCCCTAGTGCAGCAGCTGCCTGCTCTGCAATAAATAACACAACTGAATGCCCCTGGAAGCTGGACTGGCTGTCTCAAAGCAGCAAAAGAAACCAGATCCCAGTGACGTGAATGAGCCCAGACATCCACCCAGGAGTCTGACCATGGAGAACTGGGCAGACACTTTTCTGTGATTATTTCAAAGTATTTCTCAGGATACAGGCAATCAAAGGCACTTCTCTTGTACAAAGCACTCACAGGAGCAGGGGTCCAAGGCCACAGAGCAGGGCAAGGAACTCCTACAATCACTCTCTCTGACTTCCTGCTTTCCAAGGACCCTTTCCACTTTAAGCCCTTTTACATATCTTTTTTTAAACCACCCCCCTTTATTTTATTCCCATGTTTGCAATTTCTTTTAGATACCATTTTCTTCAAGCCTCTGGTTTTGAATTAAAAGCAGACAGAAGTGGAGCCCATTTCTGCTCCTGACAGTAAACACAGCAAGAAAGGAGCATGTGGAGCCTGCACAGGGCTCCAGTTTCCATCCATGACTCACCCATGAGCCCCTCTCACTCCAGCCTTCTGTTACACCAGTCCTCTGCAGTGGGGCCACAGAGGGACCCACAGCAGGCTGCACTGACAGCTACTTCATCATGCAGCTTCCCACAAAAACTCTGCATCCAGGTTTCCCACATGCAAAATACAAACTCGTGGTCTGATCCCTACAAGAAATCCGGTAACTGCAGCACACCAAACTGCAGACCTATACTAGCAGACTTTTAATGCTCAAAGTTGTAGCTTTGAACACCTGGTTTGTAGAAAATATGTCCAAAAAAAAGTCTATCAAGTTTTTTTTGTGTAGGCCAAGGGTACCCAAACCCACAACCAACCAAGGTTGGGCCAAGTCACCCTACCAGGTGAGCTGCTCCAGCAGTGTCCCTTTTTCAGGGATGGCAATGCCAAGGTTCAGAAAATACATCTCCATTTGCTCACTATGGTTTGCATGATTATGACAGCTTTGGAGTTGAAAGGGAAGCAAAACTAGAAGGCTTTAAAGGATTTTGTGAAGAGAGAGCAGAGAAGTCATGTCAGACTGTGGGCCTGACAGCCCAGGAGTGACCACTGTATTTCCTGACAATGGCATGACCAGAGGCAGGCTTGGTGGAGACATGAGACCTGAGCAGAGTGCCAGGCAGCCTTTCATACCAAATTAGCAAAGGGATACTATCTGCACCAAAACTTCTGCCTCTAGAACTGAGTGACCATCCTCACCTCCACAATAAAAAATCACAGCCTGCACTGGCACACTGATCAGTTTTAGAACACGTACCCTCCTAGATTCCATGGAAATTTGATCCCAGTTACCACTGGGAGAATGCTTTACTTCTCATGCCCACACAGCAGGAAAGCCAAAGCTCTGAGGAAGGACGGAGCCCCACAAGCTCTGCTCAGTGCTCAGACCTCGGTGCAGGTGCCCACTCACCTCCAACGTTAGTTTTGTATTTGTTGTAGATCTCGCGTACCCTGCGGTAGCGGAAGGCCAATTTCCTCATCCAGTCCACTCCCTGCACGCCCACCGAGGAGCTGTGGTTTGCGTTGCTTCCCGAACCACTGAACCCGTCCGTGGAGAAGTTGTAGTTGCTGTCCCAGGAAAGCAGAGGTGTTAGGTGTGCCACAGCAGCAGAACCAGATGGAAAACACTTCAGGGAGGAGCTGCACAAGCACAGCAGCACCTGGAGAGAGGAGCCCGGCTCCTGTGGGAATGCGAGCTGACATCCAACCAACTGCAGCTGCTGCTCTCAACTGCTGCACTGATACAACTCCTTTCCCATCCTCCACTACAAAACCTTCCTTTGCTCTTTGGCTGTTCACTCCTCTGCCATATGGAGCATCCTTCACACTGACCCCTTCCTCTTCCTGCAGCAGTAAATCCCAGCACATCTTCCCAACACAACATCCATGCCTTTCCATCACAACTGCAGCTCCACAAACAGATGAGCTGCTTCACCAGCTTATGACTGCAGGAAGCAAGCCCTGCTTCACCACTTTCCCTGTATTTCTTTCTCCCTGACAGACCTTTCTCAGCACTTTTCATGAGCCAGTTCAGCTCAGTACAAAACCTACCTCACCCTGTTTCATAGTGAGCACCATAAGTTCTCAGGGATGCAAACCACAGCAGGACTTTCAAAGGTAAAGATCATGGAACCACAGGATGCTTTAAGTTGGATAGGATCTTCAAGATCATCTCATTCTAAAACCCTGCCATAGGCAGGGACTTTTTCCACTACATCAGGTTATTAATCTAATGCTGTCATGAGATCTGAAGTGCTGATTCTCCATTCCTCACTTGTCCTCTGAGCACAGAGGCAGCATTCAGCAGTGGACAATATAATTCACAATATAATTTCAAAACTCTTAATGCTTTGTAGGTCTTCAAAGAAATGCCCCCCAGCAAACAAACATTTTGCTAGGTTTCATCCCCTACATAATGTTGACCTCCATCCCTTAACCCCACCAGCATTTGAAGTCTTCACAAAACCTGATTATATCAGCAATACATTTCCTGCATTCATCAGTACAACACCTTAGATCTTGGCCATTGTCATCAGATGCCACATCTTCTATGTGTACCTGGTCACACTCCTGTTAAAGACAAAAAAAACCCAAAAATAAAGCCATGTTGTGATAATCCAGAAACACACTGAAATTTGCAGATTAAAGAAACTGTGATAGAAACCAATCTCTTCACACTTCCCAAAAGCAACAAGTCATGCCACAGTGCCTCCACAAACTCACAGAGCTTCCACTGGCTCCTCTGCCAGTGCTGGGTTTTACTTCCCAGCCTCTAGGGGTACTCGCCCAGCCTGGGATTTGAAGTACCAGACAGGATTGAAAATAAGCACATTTCTGTGGCATTTTGAGTTGTCTGCGAAAAAAGAACTTCAACACTCACTGAATAGGTTGGACTCAAAGCTCACTTGTCACTTGAAACCCTCCTGCCATATCAAAAAAGCAAACAAACCAAAACAAAAATACCCCAAAACCACATTATCTGGTCAAACATTGCTATTCCATTTTCTCAAAAAAAGTGGTGGCACTGCCATGGCTGTGGTGCTTAGTGCAGCTGATTTAACTCACTAAACAACACTGAGAGCAGTACGTGTTGTGGTTGAGCACACAGCTGACACATCAGTGACTCCCCTTCCAGCACAAGAGATTATTTGACATTTTCACTTGGTTTTTGTTGCTTTTTTCCCTGAAGCAGGGAGGTAACTCATTACCAGCTTTGCAGAGTTCACTGCTGCCAGTAGGCAATGGAAATATCATTTAAGTCTCTGTTTGCATCAACAAACCCATCCTGTTTTGCCACGATGTGCATTGGTGATACACCTACACCTAACTGGTCCCTGTTGATATTCAGCTTTCCTAAGCCATAAACTGGTGCTGTCAATTCTGCAAATCACATTGATGGGAGTTCCATCAAAGACAACCCAACAGAAAAAGGGAGGGTGTTGTGTGTCTTCCACCGGTACAGCCTGCTTGTCTATGCAGCATATCCTTCAAAGCTGTTCCACAGCCAAAGTCACCTCCTGTATTCCATCCCTGACTTAGTCACAGCCCTTGAGAACTCACATCCTCAAGACTGCCTTCTCCTCACCTCTCTGGTCTCCATTTCAAAAGAGTATCAGTGGAAGCAAAGTGCTCACCAGTCCAGAAATGCAAATATAGGATGGATCAGACATCACTATTTTTATTTAGATGGGTTCAAGCAGAAACCCAGCAGAAAATGAGAGAGCTCCTGACACTGGAAGGCTGCAGAATGCCTGTTTCAGTGAAGAGTGCACCCCTGATTTGGCTGTGTTTACAACAAGCAACAAGAGCCTCTGAAGCACAGAGGCCTCACAAACAGTGCAGAGTAATTCTGACATGATAACACAGAGTTCTGCCTTTCAAACATGTTGGCCATGTACCTCCAAGTCATTGAAAAACAAGTGAGTGTCAGCAACTTCAAAAATCATCTCCTCCATGGACAGACCTGAGCCAATCACCAGAGTTGGATCCTGGAAAAAACACAAAATGTAAATGCACCGTGGATACAGGCAGAAGGGAATTGTCATCAGTCTCTGATCAGTTAAACTGCACAGTTTTCCATTGTATATCAAACCTGGCATAATTCCAGCTACATTCAGTGGTGTGAACAATTCCCCCAGTATTTTAAGCAACCCAATTAAAAAAAAAAAATAGATCCACATTCTGATAATACATTGACCCAAAATGTAACAGAACACTTCAGTGCTCCAAAGGAGAGACTGATGCATTTTCACAGTCAGCACATACAAAACATTCAAAAATCTACAACGTATTTTGAAGGAGAAAAAACACTTTCTTTCCCTATGTGCCAAGACCTCAGTAATTCCCAGTGAGGATAAAACTAGTTTGACAGACTTGCATTGTAAGAAGGGACACGTTGGTGGATGTCCATCTCCTAGTTCTGTATAAAGCCAAACTTTCCCTGCCCCAAACTGCCAACAAGTTAGAAGTACCACCTTACAGACTTTAAAAAAAAATCTATTCCTTTTCCAAAGACTAACATTTAATTCTGCATGACAGAAGTGGGTTTTCTTCCATGGAAAAGACAGTATTACCTTGCCATATTTTTGAGCATAAGACCCTGTAAGAAGGGAATGGAAGATGATGATGGTCTCATCCAGGTCCCAGAGAAACACCCGCTGCAGAGAGAACAAGAGCAGGTTAGAGTTCTCATCATAGAGGCTGAACACATTCAACTCTTGAGTTCATTGCAGTGGAGGGAGCTGTTGAGAACAGGCATGTATCATGTATTGTCATCACAGAAGGACTTTGATATTGAGAGCTGAGTCAACATGTGGGGTGGAATAAGCCCTCACACTGGTCCAGGCTGAAAGGGACTTTGAAGACCATCCAGTTCCAACCCCTCTGCCATGGGCAGGGACACCTTCCACTATCCCAGTTTGCTCCAAGCCCCATCCAACCTGGCCTTGGACACTTCCAAAGAGGGGGCAGCCACAGCTGCTCTGGGCAGCCTGTGCTAGAGCCTTCCCGCCCACACAGAGAAGATGTTTTTTCCTAAGATCTAATCTAAACCTATTCTCTTTCAATTTGAACCTATGGGGACAGAACTTTTAGTAGGGTCTGTAGTGACAGAACAAGGGGGAATGGTTTTAAACCCAAAGAGAGTAAATTTTTGACTAGATGTAAAGAAGTCATGTTTTACAATTAAAGTGCTGAGGCACTGGCACACGTTGCCCAGAGAGGTGGTGGATGCCCCATCCCTGAAAACATTCAAGACCAGGCTGGATAGAGCTCTGAGCACCCTGACCTACTTGAACATGTCCCTGTTCATTGCACAGTGGTTGGACTAGATGACCCTGAAAGGTCTCTTCAACCCAAACCATTCTATAATCCCCTTCCATTTCCATGGAGACAGAATGAAAAAAGGGAGGAAAATTTTCACCATCACACTATTCTGCAATGCTGCCTGTAGGAAAGATCATTATTTACCTCCAGTTCACTGTCCTGTGAGGAGGAGGTATCTGCTTTCCTCTTCCCTCTGTTCTTTCCAGGGATGTTTTTTCTTGCTTGCTCATCTAACTCTTTACTTGCTGTTGCTCTTGGTAGCAAAGGACTTGTGGATGCATCTCCTAGAAGAAGGAAATCACACAGCTCTCATCCCCTCACGTCTCAAAACAAACACCAATACAGCAATGGCCACAAACCACCTTAGCAAAAAGTAAGACATTATTTTACTATGTGGATGCAGTAGTTGAACACTGATTAGAACATAAACCATGATTTCTTTGTGCCATCGTTTTAAAACAGCTCTGTCTCCTCAATTCAGTCCTCCAGGACTGAGCCATTGCAAGAGCTGCTGCCTGCAGAGCAAAGCCAGAGCACAGCACCCTCCATCCTAAGGCCTGGAACCCCACAGTCATTTCAGTACCCTGGAACTACTTTATTACTCAACTGTTTTATTTAATAGACAGTTGAATATAAAAGAATAACAGCAACGATGTTGGCCCTGGAGACACAGCCTTGGCCAAGCAGCATGGCCATGACTAATGGGGACACAAATGGAGCCTGCTCTGCTACTGGTAAGAACACCCTTCCCAGGGAAAGAGTACAGCACCTCCCTAAAAACCACTAATTCTGATGTGCAGAGTATAAGGACCACGATGGGGGATACTCTATGAATCCTTTATTACAGCTCAGGTAGAAGAATTAACATCCCAGACATCTGCCTAGCTAGTTCCAAAATAGGACCAGACCTGTAGCAGGAAGGCAGAGGGTACAGGGGGCTTGTAAGAGCTTTAATTCAGTCTGGGGCCTGAAGATGAGACACTGCAATTCCATTGAAAATCAATGCAAAATGGTGAACCTGGAGAATTCCCGAGCTAACAAAATGGCACTGAAAACATCAACAACTGGGCCATTCCCATGACCTTGAAATAACAGGTCACTTCCTCAGGTTCAGTTTTCAGCAACAAATGAGAACTAATACTCATTAATAAATCTGCTGTTGCTCACCTCAACTAGAGGTTAACTGTTTTCCTGAAATAGGAGAAGTGATTGGAGCACCACACTTCTTGATGTACATCACCTACATCCATAGCATCCCATCAGGTAAAGGGAAGAGGGGTTTGAACTTCACTGAGCCCCAGACTCAGTCTCATCACCATCAACAGAGCAGCTGTTTGCAATCATGAGGCAGAGGAAAGGAAAGCATGTACTGCTGGGCACATCAGAGACAGCTCAGAGAGAGGGGACGGCTGGACCACAGCTCCTGAAAATGCAGGAGCAGTCCTGGAGGACTTCTGCACCTGGGACTGGCAGCTATGCCATGGCTGCCAGGTACTCTGAATACCTGGCTGCAGGAGAGAAAGATGCAGCAGGAGCTACTGAGACTGAATACAAGCAACTTCCCTGTAGCCCAAGTAAACACCCAGTCCCCAGGGAGTTGCAGCTGGCAACTCATCAAGTGAGCCCTGGCACTCCCTCTCCGTGGGGCACACAGAGTACATGGCAGGTGTCCTGGAATTGCAGCAGTAGAAGGCTTCTGATCCATAAGGATGGCTGGCCCACCATAACACTCTGCACACCAGTGAGACCAGTCTGACAAGAAAGGCAAGCGTCCCATCTGGCCCAGCATGAAAAGATGCTGCAGGTACTTTGTTTTGGAGATGTTCCCCCACACCTGCCCCTCGCACTGCTCAGCAGAGGTATTTTGCAGCCATCCCTTAGAGACCCAGCCTCACCGGAGGAAGGTCTCTGCACGGCCCGTGCCGGCACCAGGGCGTTTGGTTTCTCAGCTGGGTACGAGGCTGTGGTTAATGCCATGCTGTCTGTGCTGCTGTCTGCTGGTGGCACCACGCCGAAGCCTGAGCTGGGGTAACAGGTCTGGTACTGCCCCTGGCCGAGGATGGTGTACGTGGGATACTCCTGTTGGAGGAAAGGGTTACTGATGGTAGGACACCTCGTGCAGAAAACACTCTGAATTGGGATGACTTTTGTATTAGAATATCCTGTCTAAGAAAAATCCCAGCAAGAGCACAGTCTGACTTTATGCTGTTTCATTCTGCCCATATAAGACATTCCCAAAAAGGGCTGAGAGCTCTCACCAGCTGCCCAATGGCCCCTGCACAGGCAGGTTTTGCAGAGGAGACCAGCGATCACAGGGCCATTCCTCTGCTTCCACTGTCTGCAAAAATGAATTCATAACGAATGATGTGATAATAACAGGGGAGTTGAGTGGATGCCACAACATCAGCACGCTCTGTGCTCTGGAATGTGTGGTTTTGTCTTGCATTTGACTTGCTGATATCAGATGTACTGACAGTGACAGAAAGTGACTTTGGGCCTCGCTGAGGGCACAACTACAGGATAAACAGCTCTTACTCATGTCCTGACTTCATCGAGCAATAATTCTGCATGCTGTGCTGGAAGGTATCCATTTATGAAAAGTGCTTAATTCATTTAGGAGATCACTGAGCACCTGGAGCTGTGCTTGAGGAGTTTAGCTTCTGCTATGGACAGTAAAAAAAGCAGCAACCCCAAATGCCACATCACACTGTTCTGGTACACTGTGCTCTCCTGATTTCCTTGAAGAGCAGCCTGGATTTGTGAACCAGGTAACTTGGTCTCAAATACTAAAAGAAAATCTTTTTTTCTCCTTACAGTTCCAAGCAAGTTTATGCTTAAAAAGCAGCATCATTTGCACAAAAGGATTTTCGTGCATCCATTGCATTTCCCACACTTCCTGTATTCTCCTTCTGAAAAGCTGGACACTGAAGGCTTGCTTTGTATATCCAAGTACTCAGAATGGCAGTTAACCACCCACAGAGGAAAAGGCAGGGAGAAATGGTTTTTGCTAGACTGCAGGGCTGTTTCACTTTGTTCTAGCCTACCATCAGAATGCACACCCTGCTTTATAGGGTTGGTGCTCTGTTTGTGTACAACCTCATTCCCTATTCTTGCTGAGGGAGAACAAAGGCATCCAAAAAACATCCATGTCTAATCCTCCCTGTAGGTTTAGTCCTCAAAAGAGTTGAATTGTTTCTTGCTCTCCACTTCTCTTGCAGAGATCTCAGTTTAAGACTCACAGTTTGCAGATGAGACAACTGCTTTGAGCAGATGAAGTGAGTTTGTTGCAAAGGGAGAAGCATCATGGTCAAAGAGACAGAAGGAGTGATTTGGTGACTTTGAGTTAAACACTGAGCCCCACAACTCCAGTACCACTGTGCTCCAGCTGAAGTGACATTCCCATGTTGGTTTTGAGCAATGTGTTAAACAAAGGTAAAGGAGATGGTGCACATAAATTTACCAAACAAGTTTTACCTGTGAGATGCTGGCTACTGCTGAAGTGGAAATATTGACAACAGTTGAGGATGTAGAGACTGGACTGGCATTGGTAGTTGATGCTGTAAAATTGAGAATTACTGCATTAAATATTCTAGAAAAGCGTAAGAAATGAGAAGTTGTGAAATAAATACTTACTAGGCAAATGTGCAAGCACTTGTGCGTCCAGCAGCACTCTGCTACTAAGAGGCAGAAAAGGACTGGAGTGTATTTTGACACCAGTCACATTTCAGTTGGGCTTACAGGGAAGGAGAGCTAGTACTTCTTTAAAAACAGCCCTTTCAAATGGTTCAGAAACCTTTTCCCTCCATGGTTGCTAAGCAATTGGTGTAGAATTAAATAGGTTTTACATCTTTACTACATGTTTTGATAAGACAACAATCCCATTCTGATGGTCAATCAGTAGCAGTTGAAAATGAATCAGAATAAATCAAGAAGGACATGAATGTGTTTAAACCAGTTCTGTTAAAAAAAAATCTCTGCATCAAACTTAGCATTCTTAGTCTAATTAGATTTAAAATTTAAGGAAACATTAAATAAACTATTTAATGTTTTAAATAGTAGAAAAAGAGCATTTCCTGCTGGAGAAAGTGAACATCTCTCCCTACATCCCTGTGTCTAGAACTGCTTTTTGGATGTGACCTTCTGAAATAATCCATCAACAGCTCATAGGATGAGTTCTTAGAGATGTGCAGTTGTCAGTATCAAACTGAAGATGTTTCACAGCCTTCATGTCACTGCATTCAGTTCTCCCAAAACTCAGAAAAGGCTGCTAGAGCAGCACTTGGGAACACCAGTCATTTAGCACTTTTGGGGGGTTGCAGACACAGGGACACTCCATTAAACACTCCTCAATGTGGGGTTTTGGGACTCAAAAGGATAACAACAAATAATTAAATCAGCATGAACAAAACCCGAATGTACAAAACCACATGCCACCAAGAACTATTTTCTTTTCTAAACCACCTTTCTCTGCACACAGATAAAACCAAAAAATCACTTTTAGATGCTTATGTAAAGACTTGCAGAAATCCACAGTATCCCTACTTTACCATCACTCTGAGAAAGACCCTCATTTTCTGCAAATACCACCATGAAGAATTCACCCCAAAAACTCAAGTTTCTGTAGGCTTCAGTCCTGCTGTCCCAGGGAAACAGACCCACCATGAACTCTTAACTAGTGTGTGTTGTGCTGTGGGAAGCACCAATACTGCCTGGTGCCTCCCAGAAAGAGGAATGGATCCAAAATGTGCCTCAAAAAAGGTAAGCAAACAAAAGAAACAGATGTTAAAAAGATGTGTAGAAAAACACAGTATTTACAGGAGGTGAGAAATGTGAAGGGTGTCATCTCTGTGGAAGCAGAAACAAAGTGAAGTAACTGGCCCCAGAAACACTGAGAAAAAGGCAAAAGGGCTGCACTGAACAGCAATAATGGCAATGAAGACACTCAAGGACCTACAGTAGCTCCACAGCTACTTGAAGCCCAGCTGTGAGAGCCAAGGAACCTGTCACAGACACTTCTCATAAGCAACTGCTCCAAAACAGGGGGCAGCTTCCAAATAAAACTCCTTCCAACTACACATAATGGAAACTATCAGGGCTGTTACAACTATGTTGTACAAGAGAAGGTCCCTTCCTAGGGCCCTAGGCACACAAAGGTGCCATAAGCAACAATAGTCCATGTCTGGCACATTCACTCCTAAAAACTGCTGTGGAAGCTGGTGAAATTTAGCACCTGCCTTCTTAGATGTGGCACTTCCAGCAACTACAATATTTGTATGGTAGTTCTATGCTAAGAAAGTCACTTCCTAGCAGATCTACCAACCCAGTGTGTGCAATATGCAAGAGCCATCTACCTCCAGAAGGAATTAAAAACAAATGTTTAAAAATCTCACTTCAGTCGGCGTATCTCCTGACATCAAGCTAAAGACCACAAACAAAGAGAAATGCAAGAGCATTCCCAGTAAAGCATGCAAGAACACAGCATTTAGTCTCCTTTCCCCTTCCCATTTGCTCTTCACCCTGTTCAGCCCAGCAGCATGGCACCAATGAGCCAGCCTGGTGCACACACAGGTACGAGGCAAATACAAACCCAGACAGACACAGGCACAAAGGAAAAAGAGGCAAAGCATGAAGAAGCATGCACAAACCAAGGACAAGCGTGCAAGCCTCTCTAGTTTGGTATCTGGACTCGGTTAGATGGAGAGAGATGCAGATAAAAACCATGCCAAGTTACCTTCAATGGAATAAGAATAATGTGCTGGGCTGGGCTGGCTTGTGGTTAACCCTGTAGTGCAGGTAAGAACACTGTGCTGACTTGTAGATGGAGTCTGAATTAAACCACTTTCAGGTTTCATACCTGGCCACAGTGCACCTGAATCAGATAAATTGGACCAGTTACAAACAAATATGCTGGGACCAAACAGCATGCTCCTACCTCAGATTAAGATTTTGCTCTTCACAAAAGCAAGTAACAAAGGACCCTTGGAAAATGATTCCTTTCGGCAATAGCAAGCGCTGACTGTCAGGCTGTGCAGGGATTAGAGCTGGTGACAAAAAGGCTGAAAAAGAGAACATTAAAAGCACCAAGAGGGTTGATTTGCAAAGCTTTTAGCTAAAAATCTGCTTGTGTCACTAAGATCCACTGCCCATGCAGATAAAGGACCTGCCAATCGCTGTGATTTTGGGCTGAGCTGCACAGCACTGCAAGTGACATCAGCTGTTACACAGTGAGGCCAAAGCTGGGATCTGTGAAGGCCAAGCTTAACACTTCCACTACTTCACTGGGCTTTGGGATGAATATTTTAAAACAAGCCACAAGTCAGTAATTTCCTATACTGACAACAACAAATATAGAGCTAAAAAAACTTAAAAATCTGAATGTTTCTTCCAGATTTCCTATTGGTTTGGAATGCTTTTGTAACAAGCCTGGGCACAGCAGAGAGAGCAGAGTGACTGTAATTATGTGTACAGGGCACACCTAGCATGTGGTTCAGCTCAGGTGCCGTGTTAAGATCGAGGTCTCTGCACTGACAGGTGCCAACAGTGTCCAACTGAGGCAGCTCAGCTCAGGCCTCATTCTTCAGGGCTCTTCAGGCTTTCCCTTGAGTGTCTCCAAATCTACAGCCAAAGTCAAAGACAGTTCTCCCTGGCCCTGGTTAGAAAGCAGAAATATTCTGAGAGGATCTACTTAAAAACAAGCAGGAGTGTGCAAAGCAGAGGGACAAAGAACGTTTGGAGCTAGACAGAGTTCAGGGCCATCAGAAAGACCACCCTCCTTTTTAAACACCCCAAATACAGTACAGGTGCTGAAGCCACCTGCAGCCCTTCACCCACTCTAGCAGGATTGAACCATGACCTAGGAGCTCTAGGTTTCTTACCGAGAAACATCATGTTCATCGAGCTGGACATGAGCAGCAGCTCCAAGAGGTTGCTCCATGCTGCAGCTTTGTCAGAATCAAATTCTGCAATGGCTCTTTTGATTTATTTACATATTTGATCTCAAACTGACACCTATGAGACAACTTCCCTCTGTACAGCCACCCCAGGGTTTGACTCTTCAACTCTCAAGTTGCATCTTTGTTAAGGTTTCAAACCTCCAGAACCTCAATAATTAGCAAACAAAAAGGAAAGGCTGATTTAAGATTGTAGATACAGTGCAGAAACTCCAGAACAAAATATATGGGAAACACACCCTCTAAGGAGAGTGGGAGCAACTGTGTTTGTTTAGTGTGGGAAGGGAGTGCCACCATCTCCAAATGGGTGAGCAGTTTCTATAGGGGACAGTTAACCAGAAGCTCCTCAAGGCACAAGGCAGAGAGACAAGGAGCAGACAGCAATACAATGTGATGGTCACAATGACATGCAGAAGTGCCCAACAACCTGACAGCCAAACACAAACCCTCCCTGAATGCTACAGGATAATGACCACACTGGGAATGTGGCACCAGGTCAGACAGATGAGGAGCTGATTCAGGTCATGAGCTAAGGCATCTTTCAGCCCCTGCCTTCCATGAGTGTCTTGTTGTTACAGACGTGTCCTACAGCAAGGCACACTCCTGGACTGGTGGTATTTGCCCTTCCCCTCTCATTCTGCAGGACAGCATTATAAGCTAGCACAGCCTCAAGGATGACAGGGAAGAAGCTGTAAAAAGGGGAATGAGACTCTTCCATGTCCAGTGGCAGCACTGTATGTCACAGAATGTCACATCTACATACATGGAAAGGCCCCACACAGGACATCCCATCACTTGTAGGTTTTTCTTGAGTTAATATAAGCCTTCACATCTATGGTGTTTCTAATATCAACTTACAGCTACACATATGCAGCCTGGATGTCTCTGCTCTTATTTTAATGCTTCTTTTAAAAAAATCTGTCCAGACCACAAGGGCATCCCATGCAGAACAATGCACTGAACACCAAGAGAGGTGACAAATCAACAAGAGCATAGGTCATCCCTTCTCTAAAAGAAGCATCCTGACATCAGCCACCTCAAGACTATGCTTGTGTTTGTCAGCTTGCTGGAATTTCATGCTGGTTTGTTCCAGTTAGATAATCCATGGTGCCTTCTTTCTGGCATCGAAACAAATACAAAGTAGAAAGACACACCAACCCCTGCAACAAGCCTTCTGGTGCTGGTAAAGCATCTGACCAAGTTGTTGGCCCTCATGTGCTCACTAAAGGTTTTGTGAGCAGAAACAATTTCCAGAATTCTCTCTGCAATGTGCATATTCACTCCTCTGCCCTCTACCTCTCTGTCACACCATGCAAGGTCCATCTTCTCAGTATGACTCAGCAGGTATCACTCCAGTATGATTTCCATTACTGGAAATAATGACTTT
Source organism: Rhipidura dahli (assembly GCA_013399225.1). Classification (NCBI taxonomy): domain Eukaryota; kingdom Metazoa; phylum Chordata; class Aves; order Passeriformes; family Rhipiduridae; genus Rhipidura; species Rhipidura dahli. Next base: position 138,181 of record VXAC01005788.1, on the reverse strand, counting down.
TAACATCTTCCTAACACTTGATTTCACACTAAAAATTCAGGTGTTAAAACAACAGACCTCAAAATCCCCAGCATCCAAAACATTCTGGATGTTTTACATACAAAAGCTCCCTCAAAGTCAATAGAAAATGCAGATCTCCTTCCAGGTCTTCAGAAGAATTACCAGTGTTACATTTAGAGTATAATACTGAAGCAGCTGAGTACCCCTGCATTCCAGAACCTTTGGATTTAAAAAAAGGAACATTCCCCCCAAATACAGCCACCACTACTACCACCACCAACAAAACATCACACACACAACACACTAACAAAATGCCTACACCCTCACTCCCTCCCTCCAAAATTGTAGAATAAAGTCTAAGCCACCTTTTTAAACAGCTTCATTGGAGCACTCCACATATTTACAAATATTTGCCTTTAAAAAAACCAACATGTGACACATTAAAACATTCAACAGCACACCAACCAGTCCCAGTGCACCATGCACAACAAACTATCAAGAAACACCAAATAAATGAAGCAGAGGAAACCATCAGATACAGCAAAAAACAGTGCAACAAGGCACTGAAACTGAAGTGCAGGCACCCAGTGAAGAGTATGTTCCAATAACCATTAGTAATTACAGTATTAGTGATTTAACTTAGGCCAGGCACAGGCTGGAGGGCAGGGAAAGGTTCTTCCCCCAGAGGGTGCTGGGCACTGCCCAGGCTCCCCAGGGAATGGGCACAGTCCCGAGGCTGCCAGAGCTCCAGGAGCGTTTGGGCAGCGCTGCCAGGGATGCCCAGGGTGGGATTTGGGGTGTCTGGGCAGGGCCAGGGGCTGGGCTGGGTGATCCCTGTGGGTCCCTTCAGCTCAGTACACTCCACGATTCTAATATGCAGAGCATAAGGAAAGACCAGGCAGTCTTTCACAAGCAAACCCAACCAGAAGTGACATATTTTCTATCTGCACTACTCATCCTCAGCTCCCTTTATACACCATGGAGAAAGCCATTATCTTCCAAAGCATGAAGATAATGACACCCCACCCCACACCCCAGAGGTGCTTCCCCATCCATGCATAGGGTGGACGGCTCAAACCCCGTAATGGAGCTTTAATGACAACACAAGTCTGACTCTTCAAGCATTTGCAAAGACTGCAATAGCTATCAAGAGGGCTCAGTTATTACAGAAAATTAAGCAAATTATTTGCCTAAGAAACTTGGATACATTTTAGCATGAGCTCTCATTTGGTGAAAGATGAAATAAAACAGTCTTAATCTTGGGCAACAAAAAGGAAAGGAAAAAATAGAGAAGTTGTAGAATGGGGTGTTGTGTCATTTCACTAAAAAAGAAATTGCACAAACATAGCCATATGACAGTTGGAGACAATTATGAACCCAAACCAAGAACCATATGACAAACTTCATGGGAAGACCCAAAGTAACAGCTTTGTAAGAAATCTTTCAAGTTGAAGTCCCACCATGAGATCAGTGCCCATCTACAATTAAAGTTACGCATGTGCTCTCCAACAAACCCTTCTATCCAACACACCTGGTTAAGCTTAACATTGGCTTTTTAATGAGACATAAAACAGCAATTGCAGGCACCGAGAAGTCTTTGAAAAGTCACTTTTTACCGAAAGGAGGTAGTCCGTAGGTCTGGGTGGTCTGGGGGTAGATGGTGTAGGGCTGGGACTGCTGTAGTGCTTGGTACTGAGGCTGACCAGGGTAAGGGCTCATTGTTTCCGAAACTGGTACAGAAAGGATATGTGCATATGGCCTTAGTGAAAAGAGAGAACAAAAGTCAGAAAGAACTATTTACATGATGCATCTTTCAGCCTTCAAACCAGAAGACACATTACAAAAAAATTGCTCCAGAAAGGAGAAACTACTCAGACTGACAGGTCTCTTAGTGCAATAAGCTCTTTGTGCTTCCCAAGGCATGGCTCTTGAGTTAACAGATGCTGCCAGTTTCCTGCAGTGACACCGGGGCAACTCCCTCCTCCCTCCGTGATGCCACAGCACCAGTGCTCATCCAGGACTGGAAGGGCAGGGTGAGTTGGGAAGGACAAACTCGAGTAGTTAGGGGTTTATCATGCCTCTACATCAGACCCTAAAGCTGCTGTAATACAGCAGAATCTGTGAGAACCAATGGGACACACACAGAGACTACACAAAAACAAGCAGTGGGGGTTAAAGCCTGTGCTGCTCCAATGGGAAGAATTACAAAGATCCATAAACACAGTGAATGATGAGAAAATCTTAAATTCCCCTTATATTAATTTATGTTCAATTTGTTTATTTGGCAAATATTACGTGCATTATTCACTATTGTGTTAATTACTTGAAGGGGCTCATTTATCTTAGTGAACATAAAATAACAGTCACAAAAGCCAAAGGGTGAATTCTGTAAGTTCAGTGTCCTCAGCAATGAGTATCTGCTGCCAGTAGTGGGATTTACAGCATTAGAAAAATGCATAAAGATACAAAAAGATTACTTAAGAAAGAAGTAAGAGCTACAGAACTCAGTAACAATTTCTTGACTTACTTTGCAGAATACATTTGTGAGGTATAATCATTTGATGACCTTGGGATATAATCAGTGCATGTCATAACTGAAAAAAAAATAGTTTGTGTAATTACAGAGGTGCTTTCAAAACCCAACAAATAAAGACAAATATCAATACTTGTGGTACATTTTAGTTGACACAAAGGATTTACAAAGAGTTTTAGTGCCCTGAATATCTGTTTCAAAGAAAATTCTCAAGAACACACTGCTAAACTGGCACAAAAATGTTCTGCCAGCTCACAGCACGTAGATCAGTCCACTATTCCTCCCTGTGTAACAGTGCTCTTTATCAGCTGGTACTATAATTCTTTTGCAACTGTCATAAAAAAAATTTGATTTCAGTCCTCCCCAAAACCCTGCACATTTGCCAAAGGGGTTTCATCTGCACCAAGCCTAACTTTTCTGCGTCCTGGAGCAGAGACCAAATGCCTGTTCTGCCAAGCTTTCCTCCTGTCCTACATACTCTATCCATGCACGGCTCCAGCAAACTGTCTCTCCTGTTAAAAGGAACAGCTCCAGCTCAATGAACTTCATCACACACAACCAGTGAAGCACAGCTGCAGTGCACAAGGCCCAGAGATTCCTCTCAAGTCAGCTGGTAGTTGCATTCAACCAGATGTTTCTATTTTTCTGCTTGAATAAATCCACAGCAATTGTATTCTGGTAAGACAAGAGCAGCTCAGCTGGCAACCCATGGAGGAAATGTTTCAAATGTTCTCACTCAGCACAGCCAGTGGCTCTAGTGCACCTTGTGTGAGACAGCTCTGCTATAGCATCCCAGGCTGGGGTAGAGAAAGGGGCTTGGGCTCCTATGGCTTAATCCAAGAGCCATTGAACTCCTCCTAGATTCACGAGCTGACCTGATTAAATGCTTTTCTGTACTCAAACTAGGAAAGCAACGATGGGCAGGACCCCAGCACAGAATGTGGCCCTCTGCAGCCTTTTTGGCACACCCCAGCACCACCACAGTGCAGGATGCTGCTGGGAGCTACAGCTTTTGTGGCTGTGTATCTGCACAGTACATGGGTTTATCAGTTCAGCTCCAGAAGCACCATACCCAAACTCTGAGCAAACACAGCTGATTCCCCTTTGAAAGCAGACAAAGCACCCAGGGCTTGCCCAGGAGGAAATCCAGGCTAATAGGGATTACCCAGGGGCCTCACTCTCCCACCACTACCATTAAAAGAGAACACACTTCCCACTGCCTCTGGAGTGACTTGATTACAGCCTTCAAAACAGCACAGGGTCATGGATAACACCATACTCTGCCTTGGGATTTGATCCAGATGCCAATAATGTGCTCAGAAAAGCTGGGCTTTCCCTATCAGACCTACATTATTGTTCTTGTAAGGCCACGGAGTTAACTCTCCTGAGCTACACTGAGGAAAGCAAGAGGCAGCCCTAACCCTAATGTACATTCTGCCACCTCAATAACCTTCTCTTTGTGTAATCTGAACGCAAGCAGCTGAGAGGTACAAACCATCAAACCACGTGCTGAACCTCCTGAATGATCCATGAATCACCTTCCTCTGCTCCTCAGTGTTTGCCTTGACTCATAGTGTGAAGCCCATGCAGCACAAGGATACAACAGGAAACACAAAATGGGAACTTTTGGACCTAAAGGCTTTTCTTTAACACTTGTCGGTTCCCACATCCCTCCTGCAAAAATGTTTAGGATTTACAGGGGTTTTTTTTTAAAAATGTCAATATTCATCAGAATAATTATGTAATGTAGTAATTATATTTCTAGAATTCCTGTTTATAAAACTGCATATAAAGAATTAGGCAATGGTGTAAAAAAGCAAAAAATCCCACAATAACACTGCATGCAGTTTCTGGGATTTGTAAATGGCTTATCCAGTTTTAGGCAGCAGGTTTTGCAGGCTGAAATTTCTCTTAACTCCTGCAACACCACAGTACCTGGATTAAAATAGCAAAGATTAAATCAATTACAATGGAAAGTTACACCTTACATACTTTCAGCTAAGATGAACTGATTTACACTTTGAAATATGACAGTCAGAGGTATTCCATGTAGGCATCTGACCTTCCTAATAACCTCCAGCCCTCTTTCTCCAAAAAAAATGGATACAACTCCACTTTTCACTTACTATGCAATCTTTGTATTCCCTGCCTGTTTCCTCTCTGTTTATTTCCTAACAGCTTTCTGCAGACATTCAATACAATTCAGAGTCCAAGATGAAGTGTATGGCATATTGCTACAAAGGACCCAACCAGCTGTGTAGAGATAATGATTTATAAAACATGTTTACAATAGGCATTATAATTGATATTGACTCAACCCTCAAGAAGAATCATGTGTAAGGCAGATAAGACACAGCAGTGCTCAGAAGCACCCAACAGCAAGCTGGGCAGCAGTGACACAAAAATATTTGTTAGAAACAGATATTTCCTTACCATCAGGCATTAACATTTTGTAAACACTACAGCAAACATTCACTTTACAACTGATAGTGAGGGCAGGCTAAGGATTACAAGGAGAAGACAAAGCTTGTGGTTGATAAAGCATGGTACCAGGGAAAGACACGAGGAAGGACAACTGGAGAATTCAGAGATACTCACTCTCACTGGACATGGGAAGGTTTGAACCAAGGTTTGAAGATTCAGTTTTCTGATCGCTGGCTTCTGTGCTGCTCACATGACTGCCAGGACAACAAAGGCTCAGTATTAGCATTATGAACTCTTAAATTAACATCCTTGGGCATCACAACCCCTGGGTTCAACCTTTCTGACCGAGGCAAACTAACTCTTCACAGAACCTAGAGCCCTGTGCTCTTTGCTATTTCATTAAGAGATTGAGAGAGAGATCTGCAGCTGGAATTAGACATCAAACTATATGGGGTTTGAGTGGCCAGGGTTTGGTAGAGGGCGGACTGCAGGGGACTTCTGTGACCCCTTGGAGTCTCCATTATCCCAGGAGCCAAGACACTGCTGCCAGCAGTGGTGTGTGGCCCTGCTGCCACAGGCTCCCCATGCCCTTCACTGCTGGGTTTGTCCCTGAAGACCAGTGTTGAGACATTCTTGAACTGGGGGTCACTGCTGTACTTAAATACTTGCAGGTTATTGGATTATTTTGGATTTGTCCCGCACTGTTTCATTTCCATGTCTATGTCGCTTTGTTCACATATAGAGTAGGAAGTACAGGTAATTTCTGATTGAAATTGTTTTTTCCTTGATGACTGCCTTCCTGGCTTTAGTTTTTATTATTGCTAGTTCTGCAACACAGCCTTTAATCAGGTTTTCAGCCATCTGTGTGCTGCTGTGATATTCTGAGACTGAAGTTTCTCAAGGTGAAGCAGCCAAGGTAACTGTTTGTTGCTGCTGAAGGGGGACTTCTGCTTGTAGCTCAGGTGTGCACCAAGCCCTCTGTGACTCGACTCTGCTCAGCATCCCCACAAAAAACAAATGCACAGTTTTGTGCTGGATGAGCAAATTAAACTTTCAGGAAGAGCCTAAAGGTGCCTGAGCTGACCTGCACAGGGAGCAGGAGGCTGTACGAGAAATAAACCCAAATCTTACCACATCTTCCCCCACCCCTCCCTGCTTTCTGAGCTCAACTAAACTCCTGATTTTCTCTCCCTCCTCCACCCCCTGTAGCACAGGGGAATGGGAAAAACCGGTGCAATAAATTCATTTAAACTAATCCACTGGTCAAACTTAAAATCATGTACAGTTTTATCAAAACAGAGTCAGAATATTTAATCAAGTTAGAAATGCAACTTTATCCCTCCTCTCTCTTCTATTTTTAAATACTGGATGTCTACAATTTTAAAATACAAGAATGTTTACACTCAAATCCTGAGCTCCCTGTGCCCCAAGGGAAGCCACGGTCATGCTGAAGCCCAGGGTGACACAGAGGGAGAAGGGAGAGCAGCTGGATATGTTCAGACCTGCCAATGCTGCCCTCGGGTCCTCTCTTCCCAAGAAAGGGAAAAACCCTCCCTAGGATGTGACTCCTCTGACCTCAGCTGGGCCAGAAAGGGAGCTTGTGTGATTAGCTCAAATTTCTAACTTTTAGAATATACCACCACATCCACTCCTGCAGAAATGGCAGGTTTCCTCCTTGCTCCTACTGGAATGGCAGAGACTCCAAAGAGAAATCTCTCTTCACTGTATTTGCTGCTACTCAGAGAAACAGAATAAATTCTAATATAGCTATTCTTGTTATAAGTAGTAATAATAATAGTTAATTCCTAAATACAATATCCATCAGAAAGCATCTACTGAGGCTAAAAATAGTATCACACAACAGTTTTAAGTAGGAGATGCTACCAATTCAAGAGTTTCATTTCTCAAAAGTTTTCCACACAGTTTCACTTAGTAGCACAGATATTATTAAAGTATCCCAAGTCTCATTTAAGTCTCAATTAAATGCATATTATGTGCAGTATGTGACGGTCTCATTCTGTGAAAGATGGGTGCGATGATGCCATTCAGACTCTTTATAGCTACTTTCATAAAAGCTTTATACTGTAGGGCCAGTTAATTATTTTTTATTGGGAACTTAATCAATATTATATCAAATACAAATGCAACTATATTTGCTGTAGATCTGTTAAAAAATAAATCAAGAGGCAAATTTCTAAAAGGAAAGCTTTATAATTGTAAAAGACCATAAAGAACTGTTCCACACAAATCAAATTTAAAATCCCATACCTCAGGCTCTGTTCCCTGGATTCCTGCATCTTGGCTTTTTTCACCTGCAAAGACAAAAATGTTCAGAGCTACAACTGACACAAGCTGGAGGGTTCACAGTGCTGGCTGAATACACAGGCTTGTCCTGCACTCCAGAATTCACCAGTGTAACCACGGGCTCTTCATCTCTGAACAAGCCTTTTCCTAATTAGAAAACAAGGGCTAACGCTGGATCTCGTATAGTGCAATTGTCATGTTAGTTATTGTCCTGGGTTGCAATGTATTCTATCACCATCCTCATGAGTTGCTGAGCCCAGGTGGGACGGTGTTTTCCTGGCCTCCTCCCTCCGGACTATATCCCTGATCAATGGCCCAGCAATGCCTTGGGATAACTCCCACCGGACTATCTTCTGTTCATGGCCCATCCACGCCTTGCCTCAGGACTCATCATCCCATTGGGAGATGCTCCACCCAGAAGGAGGAACCAACCATTCCATCCTGGATAGAATCTGGGATTGTGAACATCACAGGCACCCCTTTTTCACTGGACTTCCAGAGAACAGGAGCTACACAGCCACCACTGGACCTTCCGAGGCAGAGCAGACCCTCTCTTCAGGATCACTGCTTCAGCAGAACCATCGCACTGACCCTGCTCTCCGGGAGCTGCCAGCACCCCTGCCTGCCCCNTGCCAGCACCCCTGCCTGCCCTGCCTGCCCTGCCAGCATCATGCCTGCCCTGCCAGCACCCCTGCCTGCCCTGCCAACACCCCTGCCTGCCCTGCTTGCTGAGAGCTGCCAGCACCCCTGCCTGCTGCAGCAGTAACTGCACCAAAGGGGAAAGTGCCTGACAGCCGAGAAGGCTGTCACTGGGTTTGTGGTTCTGTTACTGCCATAGCTATTGCTTGTTTGTCTTTTTTTATACATATATATGTATAAAAGTAAAGAATTGTTATTCCTATTCCTCATATCTTTGCCTGAAAGCCGCTTAATTTAATTCAGAGGGAAGGGGGGTTGCATTTTCCATTTCAGGGGAGGCTCCTGCCTTCCTTGACAGACACCTGTCTTCCAAACCAAGACAGTTATGTAAGTAACAGGTGCTGGGATATGCAGCCACAAAAACAGCTGGTAAGGACAGTTTTGTGAATTTTGAATAAAACAGGCATAAATTTTTTAAAAACTAATATTCAACATGGATTCAGCCATAAACTTTGCTCTTTTCCCCCTATGTTTAAATCTTGCATAAAGATAGGAACATAAATGTTATTTCTGTAATAAATCAGGGATTTTGACTCCTGACTAAAACCAATACAGCACTTACTCTCATTTTGCAGGTTCCAGCTGGATCCTGTTCCTGTACCGAGTATTACACCACAGACAGCACTGCCTTGAACACAAATTCAATTTTGGAGGCTATAAACACTACTCAATATGATCTGACATCTGCAACTTCAGTAGTTTGTGGTTTTTTTAATATGGAAGGTGAACAGAGAAACCAGCTCACTTACAAAAACACCCAAACCAAGCCCTCTGCCCCAAAGGGAGCGAAGTTTTGTATGAACACATCAGTTTTATTGATGTTTTCACCAAAACTAGAACAGGAGAGCTGTTCCTAAGACACCTCTCAGCAGTCAGGACTTGAGCTCAAAGCCCCACTCTGCTGCTCTGCCCACTGGACTGGAATTTCTCTCTGGATGATTTCTCTCTACAGCACGAGGCCATCATGGCTTATTCTCCCACAGTGGGAGATCTTCCTCCTCTGCCAAACCATACCCTCAGTGTTGTACAGCCGTCAGTATTTTAAATTGTTCCATGGCACCGAGTTGGAACTAGGTAACTTTTAAGGTCCCATCCAACCCAAACCAGTCTATAATTTTATGATAGGAGTTTTTCTTTAAGTCAATTGTTAAAGTCATTGTTATATATAAGATTTAGTGTTTGGCCTTTGCATATTTAAATTGCCCAGACCAAGTAATTAGTCATCAAGTCATAAGGTAGACCCAGTTTTTGATTTTAATTAATTCCAATTGCTCTCTAATTTTAATAATCATTTTCTCCCAGACTTATTTTGTTTTTCTACTTGTAATAAACAGTTTTTAATTTTTTAAAGAGAGTTGCCTTGTTTCTGACAATCATTAAAAAAGAAAAAATCAATAAATATCTGGAGAAGTTTTCAATCTCTCTTTAAAGGGCCCTGGAACATGTCATAGCCAGTGTGAGTATGCAGCAGAAGTCAAGCCAAACAGCAATTTTGGATGTCAGCTTATCTTATCCTGGCCTCAGCTGGCCAGCCTTGGCTTGTCCCCATCTTGGCAGGTTTTTAAAAGAAATTGTCCCAAATGTCTTAATGCTGTGCAATAACACTGACAAAATTGTGACACTTCAGTGGGATGCAAACCCACTGTTCTACCCATCACTAATCACTGCAATTTACACTACAAATTGAAGTGGGAGGGAACAGCTTTAAACAAGACTTTCATGGCCTTAGAAAGCTTTTTCTTTGTTTCCTGACATGTCTTAAAACATTTAATGCAGGAACAGCACCTAGGAACCAGAACATAAGGCTGATGTCTGGGGCACAAGGAGGGAGTAATGCCAAGATGTGCTTCACTCCCACTTGGGACCTGGGTTAGGGTTTAGGGTTTGGTTTTTCAATTAGAACACACACCAAGTACCCTCAAGCACATTATTCTGTTTCTGTGTGCATTTGACAAGGTCTCCAAGATCACAAGCATCACTCCCATGGTACCCTGGTAATTTCTTGTTGAGTTTGCACCAGGTTTATTTTGGGAACACAACATTAATACAAATATTTCTGTTTAATCCCTTTGCTATTATGTTATAGAGACACTGTTTAATTCATCTCATATTGTATTGATAATTCTCTACCCAACACTCATGTGCTGTGTTAATAGCAGTTATTGATAATGCAAACTGTACTGCAAATACGTCACAAATACGTAGCAACTTTACCCTTCCAACATGCTTCCCTACCCCAAAATACTCTTACATAAGGCATTAAAAAATGCCTTCCACTTGTGGAAACAATGAATCACAGGATCTTTTCAAGATCTCAAGCATAAGAAGAATTAAAGACTATATACCCTCTAATAACCAGCATGCTAATTTTGTCCCTAAATTAGTAAATTTTATTTTCTCTGCAACAGGCTTGAAATAAGTCTGGTTTTCTGAGCATAACAAGTAATCACTTTGCATGCACAGAAACATCATAGAGTCCAGGTATACATAACTATTCCTTTATTACGACTGCCTGTACAATTAGGGTAAATTAAATGTACAGCACATTTTACGAACAATAAAATGCTTTTTGTCCTCTGGATAAATACACTAAGTATAAGCCTTCTTTTCCAGTATTAGTTAAAATAACCGTATACCGAATTTGTGAGATCACAAATTTGTTTCATATTTTCATTTTTAGTCTTTTATAAATGTACTTACTGGTTGTTCGGGTAAGTCTTGTGGCTCTTCCATGGGTATTACTGTTTTAATGCTTGAATGATTGAAATCGTATGTTCCTCAGCAGTCTTCAAGCCCTGTTAAAAAAAGGTGTTCATAGCTTTATGTATTTTTGGGATGCTTATCATGTAGGCTGTCAGAGAATATTAATTGTTATATACTCCTCCCACAAAACTCGTGTGGCCATCTCCCAAATAAAATACAAAATTCATATATGGAAAGATTTCGTAAACAAGGGATTTAGCTTTAAGCTTCGAAGATACAGATTTTTCATGCACATGGTATATTTCTACAACATTTACTCGGACCACACTGACTGCAGAAGCTAACACACTAATCAGACACGTGCACCATGATTTTAAATCATCAAGTCTGGTCTACTAGGTCAGTAAACAGCACGATTCAATCTAACCTGTTTTAATTAGAACATTTATATAACAATCAAAAAAAAAATCAGGACAAGACTGTACACCTAAATGCATTTACACACAGTGCTGTTCCTCGTCAAATTCACAAAGTAAGTTCTTTATTTCAACTGCACCTTTCAAAAAGAGAAGTCTGATGAAATTTTACAAAATTATTCTTATTTTGGAAGCATTTGGCAGAAAAATCTTATATACTACACCAAAAAGCTGCTACCTTCCAGGGGCTTAAAATCATGAAAAAGAAATTTTGCAGAATATTTTCACAACCTGATTAACTTCTGCGGTTTGCTGGGCAAAAGATAAAGGCCCGTGTTCTTCTGGCTTCCCCCTCTGCCCACATGACGTGCAGGAGCAGTATGACCTGTGTTTTTGCTCTTTCCCCTTCTCATTTTGGAGCCACTTTATTAAAACCAACCCCAAGCTCCTCAGAGCAGCTTTTCCTGAGCTGCCTCCTCTGCCACCCCAGCGGCGCCTGCTGTGCCACATGCCCACACAGCACAACTTCAGGGGATTACAGAAATTAGAAGAAATGCTGAAAAGCACTTAGTGGGTTGGAGAAATTAAATCCAGAGACTTTCTGTGCCGAGGTACAACCTGTTCCTGCCTCCACAGCCCCAAAAGTCTGGCTCTGAGTGTCTGTGGAAATGTGAAAGGCCATTTTATCGACCGCTTTTTCCTCTAGGACCTTCTGTTTTCCGATCCTGTTCAGAGCCCTCAGGCACCTTCAAATCATGGAATTATCCCCCCACAAAGTGACTGACTGAACTAGTTTACAGAAGTAACTTTCTTGGTGTCCTGAAAACCACGTCCCTGTCCCCTCCCTGGCTCCTGCCAGACCTACTTAACCTGCCAGCACGTGCAGCCTGCCTGCAGCCAAGTCCCACGTGCCAGCCACAGGGATGCTATGCAGCCTGGAATAATTTCATATTAACCACACAAACACAAAGGCTTTCTCCCTTATCTGAGGACAGGTCTTACGTGCCAGGATAAAATTTCATTGAGGGTTTGAGGATTTTGCAAGGCTGCCATCCCTAATCAAAGCTACTTACACTTATTGCCTGAAGTCTAAATCAACTGAATTCACCATTCATCTCTTCCATAACTCAGGTTCTTTGGAAATAACCCCATTCAACAACACCCAAGAGAGTCTACAATACAAAGCATTGTTGTTACCTTTACAGTTCTTTCTCCACCAGTTTCAATCAGTTTTATTTTAAATATAAATCTTACTTCTTTTATTTTTTGTAGAAATAACAGAGAAAAATCAGGACTGAAAAGAAACTCTGCCACTCAGAGATTATAAAAAGGAGTACAGAATACAATGGCCAAGAGCAAGATTTGAAATTCATACCAAGAGGTCCTGTCCCTCATCCTTCACTTCTATTATTTAACCCTGTTTTGTTGTATAATTTCATAGAAAAGTCCCAAACTAAACTCTTCCGTATGGAAAAATATTTTACATTCCACCAATCCATAGAGCAGTAACTTCCCATGCCGTGCTTTGCTTAAAGGCTGTGAGTAGCTCTTTAATTTTGGTTTTGAGAAGAAGTATCTAAATAATTACAAAGACAAGAAGATTCCCACAGCCCCATGTGATATGTTACATGTGTGAAGAAAACACTCTTTCCAAGTAAGTCCTTGTAGCACCTGGAGGCAGATGACTGAACCAAAGCAGGTGGACAGTAAGTGCCTGCCTTTATGGCAGGTAGAACTTGGCCTCTGGTGGCTTCATGCCTTCTCCCAGGGAAGTGAGAAGTCCAAGTGAGAACTTCAAACCTTCCCTGTACCTCCAGAAACAGCAGCATGGACAGAGGACACCTCATACTGGAGGCTGTCATTCCACAGACCAAGCAGCAGTGTGTGTCTGGGTGAAACGGAGGCACTCAACTCCACACCTGGGAACAAGGGGTGAGGGCATCCTCCCCCAGCCCAGCCCAGCCCAGCCCAGCCCAGCCCAGCCCAGCCCAGGCCAGGCCAGGCCAGCAGCAGCTTACACTGGTGGGGGAGAAGGGAGAGCTCCTGCCTCTCCTGACCTGCTGCAGCCCACGCCTGCCTGCCTGACACTCCCTCCTTCATGGCCACCAGAAGTCTGGATGTAGGAACTGCTAAGGGAAAAGAAAGAGAAAGAAAAGAAAAACCAGAGAGACCCAAGCACAATCTTTCTGCTAAGCTGCTGTCAGAGAGATCAGCTCTGGCCCCGCACAGCCCTGCTCCAGGGGAGCCAGCAGGACGAGGGTCAGGAAAAACAAGCAAGCACAGCAGCAGGATGTCCCTTTTCAGCCACAGCCATGGTAAATGAAACCATAATTCTACCATCTACTCGATGTTTCACTTTGATGAAACAGAGACATCAGTCATGGTGATAAATATACAACAGCTTTTCCACCTCTATCATCCACCCACTCACCGGCTTCTTATGCAGAGCAGGCACACCTCTTCTTGTGACTGGGCACAGATAGTCCTTGGATCTTGGTATGGAAAGTACCTCTCCCTGCCATCACCTCTGCCTGCCCCTCTCCTCCTCACTGAGTGAAGCTGCTGTCAGCTCCAGGGCAGGAGCCACCAGGAGGAGGATCCAGGGAGCAGCTGCTCCTGCCCTGCTCCACCACAGCTAACCCCTAGCTGCCCTCCAGCCAGCCCCAGCCCTTGGTGGGTACAAACTCCAGGGCCCCGAGCTCCTCTGGGTGCTGTTGGACACCTCCTTACCCAGCAGCAGAGGTCTGAACTGCCCCAAGCTTGACTTTCCCAAAAAACAAACCCAGCATCTTGCACCTGCTAGGCCTGAGCTGCCTCAGAGGAGCACACTGAGCCAGCAGCTCACCAGCAACAAAGATGATTTTTAAAAACTGGAAATACACAACGCTGATTTTTTGTTAGGGTTTTTTGGGAAAGTTCCTTTGTTGTTTCTTTGGGTTTTTTTCTTCTTGCACATCAAATCTCAAAATCAGATTTTTAACTTATATAAAACTCAGCGTAACTGCACTTTGGGTAAGCTTATCACACATTATTACAGAACACTTTTAAACCCTAAGTGAATACAGAAGCAGAGGTATCAAAAAAAGATCTTTGATATGTTCAGTTCTGCAGAGAGCCCAAACTGCTGTGGTCACACCTGAGGGCACTGGACCCCATCCCAGCACAGCCCAGCTCCCTGAGGCGACTGTGCCTGCTGAGCTCCTAGGAGAAGGCAGCAGGGATGTACAGCTCTGGGGCTCGAAAGGATTCCCATCCATGTATCTGTTCACATTTCTGTGTGAAGGAGGTCTCAAAAGCCAGTTCAGGTGGTGAGAACGATTCTGTGGGCCACTGGGTTTGTGAATGAGAAAAACAGTACAAAATGGAAGCAAGTGTGCAAGAAGCCATTAAATGAGCTGCTGCAATGAAAGAAACACTCAGAAAAATGAGTCCATTGTTCTGCTTCTGGAAACCAGCAAAGTACCACACTTTTTCCCTTTATGGGGTGATTTTTGTTAATTACCTGATGAAAACTATTCTGTAATATGTGAATTAAACACCAGTTTTTATTTAATCTAGACTTGTTTTGAATAACCATCCTGTTTAATTCCAACTTGCATGGAACACCAACAATGAAAAATATTAAGAATTGGGTTTGCATGTCATTTTGTTTGCTCAATTTAAGGAGCCATGTTATCTAAACTTCCAACCAGAAGGCACCAGAGCAGAGGAATGGGCTGCAGAATCGCTCTCAGCAGCTGCCTTCTGCTCTGCACAACATCTTGATGCCAGTAATTCACTATTAAAAGCTCTGGCAAGTGATTTCCAGTTTCTTGCACTAAAGCCTGTTTTAAAAATCCTAAAATACGAAGTCCAGCTTGGTCAGACTTTCTCAAACTAGACATTCTGGATAGAATTTCTGAAAGCTGCCTGCTATGAACAGCACCTGGATAGACTGCTATTTGCTTTCAGCTTGTGCTTTTCAAGCCCATCTGCCTTGGCTTTGAATATAAAGTTTCATGCAAGAAACAGTTCTCCCAAGCTGCAAATAATTAAAAGTCAGGATACTGTGATAAAACCAACACACAGTAATTACAGTGATCAGAAAAAAAAAAAGGCTAATTGACTATGGTTTTATATTTAAAACAGTTGCTATTTCCCTAAGAACAAAGCTTTGATTGGGGTAATGAAATTACACCTATTAAACAGTGAGTGGAAATAAAAGTATAGAATCATTTATGATGGAAAAGACCTCCAAGATCATTGGGTCCAACCAATACCCAGCACTGCCAAGGCCACAACTAACTCATATCCCCAAGTGCCTCATCTTTTAAATCCCTTGAGGGATGGTGACCACCTCTGCCCTGGGCAGCCTGCGCCAGGGCAGGAGAGCCCTTTCAGGGAAGAAATTTTCCCTAATACCCAATCTGAACCTTCCCTGGCACAGCTTGAGGCCATTTTCTCTTGTCCCATCCCTTGTCCCCTTGGGAGCAGAGCCTGACCCCACCTGGCTCCATCCTCCTGTCAGGGAACTGTGGAGAGCAAGAAGATCCTCCCAGGCCTCCTCTCCTCCAGGCTGAGCCCCGCCAGCTTCTCCTCATCAGACTTGTGCTTCAGACCCTTCCCCAGCTCTGTTTCTTTCTCTGGACACACTCCAGCCCCTCAATGTCTGTATTCTAGTGAGGGGCCCAAAACTGAACCCAAAAGAGGGGGACAATCACTTCCCTATTCCTGCTTGACACTCTGTTTTTCACACAGGCCAGGATGCCCTTGGCATTTTTGGCCACCTGCACACATGCTGGCTCTTGTTCAGCAGCTGTCAACCAGCACCCCCAAGGTCCTTTCCTTCCAGCCACTTTTCTCCTGGCCTGGAGCATTCCATGGGATTGTTGTGCTCAGGATAAACTCCATCCTCTTGTCCAGAACATTCACAAAGATATTAAGCAGGGCCAGTCCCCAATACTGAACCCTGGGGAACTGCACCAGTGCCCAGCCATAGAGGGATGTAGCTCCATTCCCCTTCACTCTCTGGGCCCAGCCATCTAAACAGTTTTAAACCCATCAAAGAGTGCACCTGTCCAAGCCCTGAGCAGCCAGTTTCTCCAGGAGAAATGGTGTCAAAGGGTTTAGTAAGGTTCAGGCAGACACACCCACAGCCCTTCCCTTATTCACCACACAAGTCACCTTGTTGTAGAAGGAGATCAGACTGATCAGGCAGGCCTCTCCTGAACATGTGCTGCTGGGACTGACCCCTGCTTGTCCAGTGGGTGCCATATGATGGCATGCAAGATGGTCTGTTCCATAACCTTCCATACCACTAAAGTCAGGCTGTAGTCCCCAGATTGAGTTTCTGACCCTTCTTCTAGATGGGCATTACATTTGCAAGCATCCAGTCAAGTGGGACCTTCCTGGTTAGCCAAGAAGGCTGGGAAATGATGGAAAGTGGCTCAGTGAGTACCTCTGCCAGCTCTCTCACTACCTTTGACTGGATCCTATCTGGCCCCAGGGACCTGTCTAAGTGGTAGAGTATGTATTTATAGAAGCAATTTTTATTGTCTTTTACAGCAGTAGCTGTAATGTCTTGTACAAGTGTTCTGTACAAGTCATCTATGCAGTTATTTTCACTCCTTAGTTATTCAAGGACCACCACCTTACAATGAACAGCAACAAAAATACATTAATTAGGCAGAAGAATAGTATAGTCTTCTTTTCTGGTGGGGCATTTCATGACAATGTGTCCCACGCTGCTGCAGTACACACACAAAGGACTCGAGCATGCAGCCAAAGCAATCTAACACATCACCCAGCTGGTGCAGAGCTTTTCCTCACAATGTTTTCACTCAGTGCCACTCACCACAGGACAAACAGCTTCTGACAGAGAAGAGCAGCAATGTCTGTATTCTAGTATGGTAGTCTACCCCTCCCCTTTGTTTTTTTAGATTTAATTAAAATACCCAAATAAAAGCAAAAGTAAAAGAGACACATATTGACATTACTATGCACTGCACAGCCGTTGAGTGCTTTTTATTCTGAAGGTTTGGCTTAAGTTTTAATCTTCAGGCAAAATATGGTCTCAGTCATCCCCCACAGTGGCAATGGCCTGTGCTCCTCCACATTACAGTGTAAGCATGTGGATATATTTTATTCTTCCCTGTATCTCAGCATTCCTTTATCCAACTATGAGAATATTTCACCTGCCAAGCTGATTAAATATTTCCAACTTATTATTCAACACAGACTGATCATTGTTCTGACTGCACCAAGGCAGCACATCCAACCTGCTGCCTGCTCCTACAAGATGTCTCCTGAGGATTTGGCAAAAACAGGCATTCTCTGAAGTTTTGAGGAATCTCCCATTTTGCTTTGAAACAGCTTGATTAAATTAGATCCCAGGAAATTACAGCATCAGCCTGGTTCCTGATTTACAGAATAAAACAGCCCCTTAAGGAACTGTCAGGAATTGAACAATTCTGTGTACTAAGTTTCATTTTTTTCTTCCTCCAGGCAAAACCAAGATCATGGAAATTCTTCATGAGTTGTAACATCACAGTGATGCAAATAAAGTAAGTGAGTAAACTGGTGTGTAAAGTGTTCAACCTGGTGAAAAATCAAAAAAAGTTACAGATACTCAAAAGAAAAGGGACTCACCGTAGTGGTGCAACCCTGTGCAGAGACAGGAGCGAGCAGGAGGGGCTCAGTGAGCTTTTCTCCTCCACCACGGAATGAAATACCCCACACAAGTCCTTTTCTCTCAGAAGCAGAGCTGGCAGCAGCACAGTGCTCACCCTCCCTTCCCGTGGTGTGCAGGAGCTCGTTTGTAGCTGCCAAATTCAGATTGCACAGTCCACGTCTGTGACTGTCACCCCACAGCTCCCAAAGCAATGGGAACAGGTACCTTACTCCAGTGTCTGAAAATCAGCTGAAGCAAGAAGGAAAAGGAAGTGGCATTTTAACTTCACACTGTGGTGCCAACCCCCCTGCGCCGAGTCCTGCTTTCTAAGAGTATTGAGAACTAACCCCTCAAACAGCCTTGCTCTCCAAAACAAGCCTTGAAAATGCCCTTTAAAATCCATCTTCAAGACACCATCCTTCAGGCTTTCTCTTGTTACATCCACCCCCTTCATAAGCAGTTTTCTCCTAGTTTCCTTCTTCAGAAGCAGAGCTGAAAAAGGACTCAAGTTAAGGAATGAAAGCTGGGCTACACACGAGCCTGCTGATTCCCTGTCCTGAACAAACCCAGAAGCAGAGCTCACGACAAACACTGATACTCCACTATTGGCTTTTCTCATCCTCCACACACACCCACGTGCCCCTACGTACAACACACACAGCTATCTGCAAAATACTGTGACAACCAGGAGAATAAACCTTTGAAATAAGTGCTGCTGGATGATTCCCTGCTCTCTCTCCATGCTCTTTCTTCCCTTCTTTATCAACAAGGAAATGTCAGAAACAAACGCTGTAAAAGTTACAAGGAAGGAATGTTGCATGCCCTATTTCTGAAGGTATGGAAGGTCATGACAAGCCTCCAAATGCTGTCCTGTAGGACTGAAAAATCATGGTTTGATTAAAATTTCATAACCTTAAAAC
Organism: Rhipidura dahli; assembly: GCA_013399225.1. NCBI lineage: Eukaryota > Metazoa > Chordata > Aves > Passeriformes > Rhipiduridae > Rhipidura > Rhipidura dahli. The sequence goes on along the minus strand of VXAC01005788.1, from coordinate 119,533 downwards.
GGAAAAAAAAAGTGCTGTGAGAAATAAAATAAGAAATAAATACAGTGAGAAAATAACTGAAATTAAACATGGATATACAAACCTTTTTTTCCCCTAAGCAATGCCTGTTTCATGGACAGGAATTTCCCCATGATTATTAGATCCTTGAAGTGCTATCAGTGGTCTGACTGTCTGCAGCTCACTCTGCTTGACCAATGACACATGCTTGTTTTCCCAGTTCTTATGCAATGCTTTTTCAATTTGATTTTGAAACACAGCAGGGAAATTTTTAATGGGGAAAAGAACTGTTTTCACAAAAGGAAGATTTGGAAAGAACAACTTCATCCTCAAGAAAAACAACTCCCACTGAGCCCAGAAATCACGTGGCAATTCCTGCTAGACAGAGCCAATGTGCATCACTCAGAGGGCACAAGAACACAGGACTGCTGCTACCTTTCAGTGACAACACCAAAATACAGTGATTTACAGAAATGTCAGCTGTGTAAAAGAGTTGATTCCCTCCTCTGTTCCTGAGGATATAATTTGCAGTGAGACAGGACAGATTTTTCCCTGAAGGCCACAGAGGGTGTGGTACCTGAAATCTCACAGCTCATATACATTTTTGTATTTCTGGAAATTATTAAACAGGTCACAAATTTCTAGAGCTGCAGCCCTAGACAGAAAAAAAAATGCTGTTTGACTTCCATGGTTTTAAAAACAAACTTCCCAACAGCAGGACACACTGCCTTTAATTCCTAAAAGCCACTTCAGACACATTCTAATAGATTAGGACATTTCCTGAACAAAAGACAAAACATTTTAAGCCTCTCTCAGTCAGACAGCAAACCTGCATCACATTAACCACAAAAAGGAATTACTGACATTATGCAGTTCTAAATTTAATTTTCAATAAAAGATTTGACTAGTACATATCAAAAAGTCATACAGCTAGCATGAGAGGCTACCATGAAATGCATCTATAGCTCTATTAGAGAAACTCTTTCAGTACTCAACCTTCACCATGATTTTATTAACAAGGTTGTGACTGCAGTAAATTTATTTTTGTATTTTGCATTAGGGGCAGACATGGTGTTTATCAGGGTGTGATTAGTTCTGAGAACATCTGGAGTTATTCATGTCTTAGCAACACTAGTTGCTAGAATAACCTGCTCAAAAAAAATCAGGAAAAAAGTATTGGATGTTTGAGATTATTTTTTACTGGGGAAAAAACACCAATTTAAATGATGGTGTTCAACACTCAGCTGCTCAGCAGGAGCCACTGCTTTTAAGTAAATGGATTTATGACACCATTTGCTTCACACAGCATCAGTCCTGCTGACAGAGGCAGAGGGAGCCCAGCGACATCTGCCTAGAGCAGAGCAAGGTCTGTCTCACCCAGCTGCAGCAGCAGGCCCTGTGTGAGCACAGCCACCTCCAGCAGGTTCCCAAGGGCTTCCAGTCCTGCTGCAGAAGGCCTGGGTGAGCAGCTCAGCTTTCAGCACATCCTCTGCCTTCAGGATTCTGTGAACCTTGATCACATTCTGTCTCCAAATCAGGCTCCCACCCTTCAGCTTCTCTTGCTTACCGTACATACCAGGGAAAGAAGAGCCCACAGCACTCTCTGCTGCCTCTTAACTCTAAAATCTGTCAGTACCAAGACCTCACCCAAAGGGCTGTCATCTCTGACTTAGGCCTAGTCTGCCAAAAACTAGTCCACTTTTTACTTCTCTCACTGGAAATAGAAGCTGCATGACATAACACTGGACTCTGCCAGTAGTTCAGTGAAAACTATACTTTCAATAAAGACCAGTTATATTTGTGTTTTTTACAACTGCAGCCACAAAAAAAATTTCATTTCATTCATTAGAGAAACTTACATGACAGCTGGGTGCTGTTTTTTATTCAGCATGAAGCTAAATTCTTTAGGTGCTGGATAGCTATCATACAGACTAATAATTCACTAATTACTGTAACTGTTTTTGCTATCTTGTAAAATACCAACCACAATGATACTATTGACTCATGGGGACTTTCTGGCTTTCCTCAGGTCAGGCAAGAATGAGTATTTTGTAACTTCTTTCATTTTTTAAACCAGAAGAATTAATTTTTGCTCATATCCACAAACATCAACATAGCAGGAGGCTTGGCATGTGAGCTAACTGCTGGATAGAAGGGGAAAAAAACTAGAGTAAGAAGAATTAAACCTCATGTGTCTTTGTAGTTCTTCAGAATAGCAGCCAAGCTAATGAAGAATAGAAGTGCCCCTGTTAACTCTGAATCACATCTTCTAGAAAGGCCAGCTCCCCTTCCTATACCCCAAAAGTTCTGGATGGACAGGAAATGGGGATTTAAAGTACACAGAATAATCAAGGCAACAGCTTCTGAAATTTCAAGGGCTATTATAAAGGTAGGGAACAAAGCAACAGATACATCCTGCAAATGGGACTGGACTTGCATGTGAAACTGCAAAGCCCTGAACCAACAGTGTTGTTTTCTGTGACAGTATTTTTCCCAACTATGCCTTTACCAAAAGAGCAGCATGAAGAAATCTGAAGTACAGAAAACCAGTATCATTGTTTTCTACCCAAAACACCTCCATGTGGTTTTGAAAACAGCTGCTACATTCTCTTCTCATTAATCAGCTGGTCCTGAATATTCATTTTTCTACCTTGGTCATCTTAAGTCAGTAATATTTAGGAAGAATTTCTTAAGCTCTCTCAAAACGAACAGGGCAAAAAAAGAGTCACAGGAAAGACACTAATATGAGGCTTGTAAAATCCCAGAAATGGAATTACACATAATAGTGCATTCTGTATAGAAATAGGAACCATCACCCAAGGTTTAGAGCTACCACACACTTTATGTGATGTTCCAGCTGGTGACTCTCAGAGAAGCAGCACTGTCAGTATTCAAACACAACCAACAAACATTGCAAGATGCAGCAGGAAGCTCCTGGGATGAGAGAACAGCACTCTGGTCAAGTCTTCAGGAGAGACCCACCTGCTGCTGAACTGAACTCTTTCATCACCTCTGAAATTAGGCTAGATATAGCCTTAACCCCAAATAAAAGTCTGTTTAAGAGATGGAAGGAGTCCCCGGTCAGCTCCATCACAATATTATATAATTTTTCTAAATACAAGGCTTGTTTTCTAGTTAGCTTGTTCAGTTACAGGACTGGTGGGTGACAGGGCAGTGAGTGGTGTGAACCACAATGACACCATACCCTGAAGAGGCTGCCGTGCTGTGCTGTGTCACAGCACTCTCCTAAACACCGTGTTGGATAAGGCATCAAGAGGAGATCCTTGCAACATCACCTTCACTGAGGCTCTGGTGGCAGCTGCAAGAAGAAAGAAAGGATTTGAAGTTACTCCCTCAGGTACTGGAGTGCCTCCAGTCACGGCATCTGCACAAATTATCCCAGAATCACTGCTAGAGAGGGGCCACCAGAGAATACTGCTGAAGAGATGCTGGTTTGCAGCCCCTTAACCAAGTAAAGGAAAACAAAATTCTAGATAAATTAGGATGAAATAAAGAAAATAAATTAAGGGTAAGACGAAGCACGAAAAAGCTGAAAAAGACCTTCCTCAGTGTATAACCAACTAGTGAGTGCTACTGGTCATGGTATAAAGGATAAAACCACTCCCAAGGTCCTGTAAGAAGATGCTGTCTGGAGATGGGCAGTCTGTAGACGCTGCTTGGTGCAAGAACATATATAAAATACCAGTCGTTAAGTCCTGACACAATTCCACTTCAGGCTCAAAAGTTTGCACACATCTCCATCCTGGCAGCTCCTCTTCCAATCACAGGTAAAGTGACCCAGTAAAAGCTTTATCAAACATCCCTTTTCTTTTCTAAGAGCACATTTCAGGGAAAAAGAGCAGAGACTTGTCAAGAAAGGAAAAAATAACCCTACTTCTGCTAACTGAGAGTGCAGCCATGGAGCCAAAGAGTACTGGGAGACTACTGCCCACTGACATATTATCTGCTTTATGCCTTGGGTACCTTATGTATAGCATGGCTTGCGCTCAGAAGCACACCACTTGCTTGACTTTTGGTTCAATTAAAGTATTTCAGTATTTCAGTATACTTTTTCTAGTTTTATGTTTAACCATCTATAGCCACCTTTTGGTACACAGAAGTCAGGAAATGGTACATTAATCTGCTGTAGAGGGGCTCCAACCCATTCATACAACACATGGAAACCAATTTACAGTGTCCTCTGACATATTCAACTCAAAACTCATTCAGCATCTGGGTATTTCCAGGGCAAAGTTTTGAGAAGTTACAAACTCGTCCAAAGTCCCCAGTTACTTGGGAATTCCTACAGCTATTGCGTACATCCATGATAGTTTTTCAACCAAGTTATTTGAAAAGCAACAATTTTTTAATCAAATGTGTTGCACAACCCAACAATACACAGTTCCCCAGGTGCCATAACTGCTGCTGACGCTGCAGGGAGAGCTGAGGGGGAGACAAAAGCTGCAGGCAGACACTGCAGGAATTGCAGCAGCTTGGAAACTGCAGGACTTCAAGCTCAGCAAAGTTTCAAACAGAGCAAAGAGAACGTACTGGCAGATCACTGCTTGTGTGGCAAAAGCTGGAGAGCAGAACTCCACAATTAAAAAGGATCGCACCACGAGGTGACAAAGAAAATCCCCAAACACAGCAGGTTCAGCCCAGTGAGCCCGTAGGTTTGCAAGCTGGGAAAGCCACTGTGTTCATGCATTTTTAGAAGTAACTTACTATGAAAGCACTGACTTGAGGCACATGAATTGTGGTTCTCAACTACACAAAGCTCATTCAGCTTCTGGAGTTTAAGATAATCCACAACAGACAAAACTGAAGGAAACCAAACAAGTGGCAGGTAAGACTTCTGTGATTATCTTCTATGACTTCTACTGATTATCTTAACCAGTATGTTGACTGTTAATTACCAGTTGGAGGTTACCACACTACAGCTTAAGTGTATCACAGAAGCAGAGCTAGCTCCATACTGAAAGCAAACTCCACCAGGACTCTTTGTTCGATGCTCCATCAGAACGGCTACAGCTATGTTCCATCGAGGACTAGATCTGGTCTGGAAACCATTCAGCCACACCATGCAGCACAGCGACCAAGCTAACAAAGCATTCTGTTCTGGAGCTGGCTGGACATAAAGCTCCAGGAACTCTGCACAGCATTCCCAGAACCAGGAACATCCAGCAGAGCCGATCTGGACCCAACCTCGCTTGTGAGGCCCAAGCCCAGCCCAAACACCCTATCAGACTGCACAAACTTCAGCACAAGCAGCTACACCCACCCAAGAGCGATGAACTGTGCTGAACCGTGCCCTGGGGAAGCCCGCACAGCCTGCGCCCGGCTCCGGGAGCCGCGGTCCCCACCGCGGGCATCCACCCGAGCCCCGGGCATGCCGCGGGGCGGGCTCTGAACCCAGGTTCCCTCTGGCCGCTCCTCCCCGCCTGGGCGAGCCCAGGGAGCCGGGCAGTGCCCCGCTGCCCCTCCTGCCTTCCTCCCAGCTCTTCCGCGCACCATCAGCGGCGAACACACCGGGAGAGCCGGGCACACGCCGCCGGGCTCGGGGGCGGTGAGACGGGGTCCAGCCCGGCGCTGCCGCGGCCCCTCAGGCCCGCGCTCTGCAGGAGCACACGCGGNCCACCCGCCGCCGGAACAGAGCGCGCGGCGCCGGCAGTGGCGTCACTGCCTCGGGCGGGGCCGCGGGGCTGATGGGGCCGGGCCGGGCCGGGCCGCGCCGTGCCGGATGGGAGCTGGAGCTGCGAGCGGCCGCTGCTCGTGTGGGCAGCGCAGCATTCCCAGAGCCTCCCCTCACCTCCCCGTCCCGACGGGGATTTCACAGCGGGGCGGGGCA
>VXAC01005788.1:88249-113625 GCA_013399225.1 Rhipidura dahli | reverse complement strand
TCAGCCGGGCAGGGGAGAGAAACCAGAACGAAGGGCAGGGGAGATCTCTCACCCAGCGCCCGTACGGCAAACATGGCCCGGCTGGGGGAATGCGTTTTATTTATTGTTAGAGGAAATCAGAGTAGGGTAATGAGAAATAAATGCATCCACATCTTAATCCCCCATCCCTCCCTGCTTGCCGGACTCGGCTGTATTCCCGATTCTCTCCCTCCTCCCCACAGCAGAGCTGAGGGCGGGGAATAGGGGATCACACGCTCTGTCCCTGCCTCTCCCTCCTCAAGGGATGGACTCTTCAGTGTCCATCCTCTTCAGGATTTTCCCTGCTCCAGCGTTTTGTCTTACGGGGTCAGTCTTCCAGAACAGGCAGCTCGGCTGCGGGTCCCCCGTGGGGTCACAAGTGCTGCCAGCAGACCTGCTCCAGCGAGGGCTGCTCTCTGCGCGGGCCCTCACATCCTGCCGAGACTCTGCCCCAGCACGGGCTTCCAACGTGCTCACAGCCTCCTGGGCATCCCCCTGCTCCGGCCGGGGCTCCTCCAGGCGCATCTGTGCTCCCCCGTTCCCTCCTTGCGCTGCCGGGGCACGGCTGCCGCACCAGGGGCTGCCCCGGCTGGGGGCTGCAGGGGAGCGGCGGCCGCAGCGCCCGGAGCGAGTCCCGCCCGCCTTCCCCACCGACGGCTGCTTCTCACAGATTCTCGCTCTTTCCTTCGGCTGCGAATTGCTCCTGTGCGAGAACTGTTTTTTCCTTCTTTATGATGTTATATGCGAAAGGTGCTGCCACCGCCGCTGGTGGGCTCGGGTCCGCCCTGGAGCCGAATGGCTTTGGCTTCGTTGGACATGGGGAAAGCTTCTGACGGCTTCCCAAAAAAACCATCCCTCCCCACGCCCCGCATTCTCCGCTACCACAGCCTGGCCCGTCAAACCCAAAACATTAAAATGGTTTGTCACATCTGAGCCGCACAATTGGTCTGTATAAATTTCCCATGTGCAGTTCAGAGAGCTCAGGGGGTTTTGTTTGGTTGGGGTTTGGAGAGCTCTAGCAGATTTTTCATGAGTTGTTTCCTATCTGAAATTATTGCTTTCCCCTTCCCCTTTAGCAGGAAGAACCTTGCTGAGCCTTTAATTTCACCCCTCCCAAGAGTTCATTAAAATTCTGGTTAAAAAACAACAACAAAAAAAGACACATATTGAAGCTGTTTCAGTGTGATACCAAGGCTTTCCCTCAAGTATAAATACAGAAAGATGAGAAGGTCAGAAAAGTTAATAGGGCAAAACACTTGGGGAACACACTTTATTTAAAAGAACTTTTGAGGAACCATTTCATTGAAAGGTAAAGCAGAGTAATGCAACATCACAGTAAGAACAAGAAAGTAATTCCAGGAACAGAAGTAGCAGCTTAGCCTGGATTTTAGAAATGCATTTTTACTGACTAATTACTGCAACGTTTCCTGAATTGGCCTCGGGGCTTTTCCCTCCACTTAGCCTTTTCCTGAGAGGCAAGTTTGTGTTTGTTCCCTGAGCCCACAGTGCTTGCCATGGAAAAAGCCTCTTATGTACCCATGCTAAAGAGCTAAACTATAAACTCTTTCAAGCTTTCCAGGAAATCAGTAGATCATGCATCTACCAGCTCTCCATGTAAAATTCCTTTCCATTTCCTCCAATAATTGCCAAACTCCATCTATTCAGGGCTTTAGGATCTGTGAAATGAGAGCCAAGGGGGGAAAGCAGGTCCCCCCCCCGCCAGCTGCAAGAGCTCCTCATCCAGAATGTGCCCACAGAACAGTGCAGAAAAAGAGGCAGATTCCTCCAGCAAGCCAGATTTAGGCTTTTAAATAACAGAATTTGTTCCCTTCCTGTGTGCTGTGGCTCTGCAGATTCAGGGTGCATCTTTGAACGTGTCGAGGAGCATGAGGTGCTGGCAAGTGTTTGTTGTGGGTGGCCACTACTGGAGCAGAGCCCAGGACTAGGAGAGGGATGCATTCCTGTTGTGATCAGACTGTTTCCTCTGTCTGGCACTGGGCCTGGAGTGCAGGGCTGGCCCTGGAAATGGCCTTAGAAAAATAAACATCTTCGTTCTTTTCCTCACTGGCAAATAAGGACACAAGCTACCTGAGGAGCTCCAGAGGCTACATCTGAAGGACCTGTATCTCCACTGGATACAGGCAGAGCAGTACAAATGTTGGTCCTGACTTTGGAAAGGCTTGAGCTTGTCTCTCCCATTCTCAGGCAGATGTGGGAAGGCTGCTGCCCTGCACATGAAGAATTGGTGTCACAGGTCAGATCCACTCTTCCCGTCATCAACAGACTGGGTCGTTTAGGGAACCAACAACTCTTGTGAAAACAAGTAAGTTCCCTTCTCTGCCCAATTTCCTGTGCTGGATTGAGCAATTTGGGTCAGAAAAGGAACCCCAAGTGTCTCATGACTGGTAACAGAACTCAGCATCTGTGGAAAACCACTTTGCCCTGGGCCCCAGTGGACTGCATCCGGCCCTGGGTGAGGGCTCTCCAGTGCTCTGGGAGTGTGTGAATTATTTGTCAAGTGCCCTGACCTAACAGTTCACTTGCTGTAGATCAAGAACTTTGCAGCAGAACTAGAAAGGCTGGAGGAAGGAATAATGTGATGGCTATAACCCTAATTTAAATAAATAAGTACAAAGATACAGAAGCACTTTAAGCTTTTTTTTCTTATCATAATGCCCATGGTGACAGTAGCCCTCGGTTATCTGGAGGCTCCTGAGCAAGACTGGGTGTCCACAGACATATGCAGTAAGTCAGAAATTACTCAACTGAGTGCATGAGGCCACTGGCTGGCCAGTTCTGCTCTCACACAGGAAGCCAAGGCAGACCATAGTGCCCTTTGGTCATAATGCTGATCTGGTGGATGGTGGGGGAGGTGTGCACTGACAATTTCTCTTGCTTTCCTCCCCTATGTTAATTACTGAAGATCTGGAAGCAAAGATTCATAATAGCTCCTCCCAGACATCTATGGACTTTGGATCCCAGCAGACCAGGTGAGTTGGTAAGAGGGGATGAAGGGATCAGAGGTGCAGATCCCTTTGATAGCAGCTGAGGAACTCCATGGACTATGTCCCTTACAGCCACTCAAGAGCTTTGTCAGCTCAGACTCTCTTCACAGGACCATGCAAGCTGCTTAGAAAAGCCACCTGATGATACCCACAACTCAGCCTGGTCTTTTAGAAGTCCCTTACAGCTCTGATTCTGGATCCTCTGCGAGAGCTGGGCAGGCAGAGGAGCAGGGATGGTGCTATCTGGACTGACACAATGGGTAACTTCGGTGCACTCAGCTTCTAGCTGCTCACTGCAGAGGCTCAGTGACACTTCTTTCACGTTAAAGCAGGTCATCTGAGCTGTTCTCAGTGCCCATGAGAACACCAGCCCGGACAGAAGGAGCTTTGCTGCCAGATCACTGCAGTTTCCAGTTCTGCCAGTTGCATTTGATAGAAGAAATGCATGTCCATTCTTCTACCAAATGGGAAAAAGAAAATGTAAAATGCTGGTTCTCTGTTGTGTCCCTTGATGCCTGTTCCTGAGAAAAGATGAGTGAATAATTCACATCCCTCCATGTGCAATCAGAACACACAGAGTGGCCCTAACAGATCCTAATGGCATCCTCTTGATGAATGGTGCCCTCGATCACCGTGTCTGTTGTTTGCCTGGAGCACTTGCGACTCCCCTTCATGCTTCTCAGGTTTTCAGAAACATGCTTCTGGAACTTCTTGGTGAGGAAGCAGTAGATGATCGGGTCCAACACACAGTTTGTACTCAAGAGGCACAGAGTCACCTGGTGAGCATCATTGAGCTGCTGGCGCAGCTGGCAGTTTTCCTTCTTCCACTGCTCCAGAACAGTCAGAGTCCAGGGCAGGTGCACGATGTGATGGGGCACGAAGCTGATGATGAACACGGCCAGCACCGTGCACACCATCCAGAGGGCCCTTTGCTTGACGTGAGCACTCTTCCGAGGATGCACTGACTTGGAGAACAGGGTCCTGATAATGACCACGTTCCAACCTAGTATTAAAAGGAAAATGATGTAGAAGAGGATGCAGATGATGACGTGAATGGCGAGAACGGCTGAAACACCACTCGAGGAGTCGTAGCGCTCAAAGCACCGCGTGAAATTCCTGGAGTCGACCTTCTCCTGATTAGTATTATTGTCAAAAAGGTAATACAGAGAGCTGCCCACTATTATGATCCAGATAGCTGCTGACAGGTAGATACCTCTCCTCTGAGTGGTCAGCTGAGCAGCTTTAATAGGATTAGTCACAGCTTGGTAACGGTTGTACGTGATGACCATCAGAAAGGCAACAGAGGAGTAGGTGTTAACAAAAAATAAACAGCCAGCCACACTACAGAGGAACTCAGGCATGATCCAGTCTCCATGGTGGTGGTAGTAAACAATCCACATTGGCATTGTAACTAAGAAGAGCAAGTCAGCTACTGTCAGGTTCACCATGAATATCTTGATTTCATTGAGTTTCTTGGTGGGGTAAATGCGGCTGAAAATCCAGAGAACATAGCAGTTGGCAACAAAGCCCAAAATGAAAATAATGCTGTAGAAAACAGTGAAGAGCTTGTAGCGAAACTCGGAGTCTATGTGGCACGAAATGTAGGAATCAGCAGTGCTTTCCACACCCCCTTTGCCCTTTGCAGACATCATGGTGTTGAGTGGGCACGTTTAAAGCACAACTTTCTGCTGTATCTTTTCTTCTTACCTGAAAGTAGAAAGCATAAATCAATCTGATTGGTTTGGCACCATTGCTAAGGCAAACCCCACCTTTCATTTTCAGCTGTCCGTGACCATAGGAGTTCTGCTGATGCCTTGGTTCCAGCCAGACACCTGCCCTCTCTTCTTGGTCCTCTCTTTGATCCCATTTCCACAACATACAAAAAAAACCCCTCTGTGTCTTCATCCAGCATTGTTTGCTCCAGTGAGGTCTCAGATCACTCATCTCTAATCTTAAAATACTTTTCTGCATGAGAATTCTTAGATAAAAATAATATGAGCCCTGTCTCAAGCTTCTTAATCTTTTACTATAATCAGGACTCTTTTCTATGACTCGTCCTGTCCCTGCATCTGGTTCTCCTTTCTTCCCCTGCCACCTCCCCCGTGCCCCTACCTCCCACCATGGTTCCTGATACTTTTAAACTTGTTTATACTTATTTTAAAGAATTCCAGATGGTAAACAATATGTGGTAAAAATGTCTCACAGAATCCTAGAAGAGTTGGGACTGGAAAAGACCTTGGGAATCACCTGACCCAGCCCCTGCTGAGGCAGATTCCCCTGAGCAGGTTGTGCAGGATGCCATCCAGATGGGGTTTGAATAAATCCAGGGAAGGAGACTCCACAGCCTCTCTGGGCAGCCTGTTCCAGGGCTTTTTCAGGCATTTCCCCAAACACTTGGTGCTCCTGAGCAGGTGCCCTCCTGCCTCAAAACATTTTGGATCCTCCCCAGCAGCAGGCGGTGGCAGGAAACCCCATCCCATCCTCTGTGGGCTGAGTCCCCCTGGGTGCCCTTGTGCTGTTGTTCCTCATTTACACATTTGCATGCTTGCAATTTTCCTCTGCAAATGGGGAAGTCAGCTGGAGCTGGGGCTTGCTCTCCCTTTTTCCACAGAATTGCAACCCTCAGTGCTGCTCTCCAGTTGTTAGGAGAGGAAGGCAGCAGCCATCTTCCTGAGGTTATTTTCTTCCTCATTCCTCACAGGCCCCACAAGGACATGACAATCACAAGATCTGGACCTTCCCAGGCAGCTGCATGCTGGGCAATGGTGGGTTCCAAGTGTCCTTAAGCTCAGTCCTCCTGCCACAGCTGTGGCAGCAGTGGGAGCTGGCCCCAGGTGACACACACATTTCTCCTCATTCACCTTGATCTCTGCCACCCTGCTGAGAGCCCCCTGCTCTCCAAAGGGCAGTAGATTATTCAGGCCATGGTAGGCAGAAGGATGAGCTAGGATGTGACACATCAGGGTATGGCCACAGAGTTTGGCACATCCCTGTGTCACTCACTGCTGCCCTGTGGAGGGGATCCAGAGCAGGCAGGGCCCACTCTCTGTCCCCTGCTCTCCTTTGATTCATGCAGAACACAAGGCAAGTCCTGGTCACCTCAGGGATCAGCTTGCACACCCTCATCTGTGATGGACGAGAAGCAGTAATGGTCACAACGTGGCCTTGCAGCAGTGTCTGTGTCTCAGCCCAGCTCTGCCACTCTCTGAGGGGCTGTCTCCCCTGGGGAGATGTGCAGGATTTGCATCTCAGCTTGGGAGGGCACCAGGCAAACATGGGCATTCAGGGAAGAGAGGCAAGACAAGCTAGTGGGGAGTGTTATGTTTGATATTAGTCTGGCCTTAGAATAAGGAATAAAAAACTCAACAGGTTCTAATTACCTAAGACCGTTAGAGATTTCTTTCTTTTTCCCTGCCCCAAATCTGCATCATAAACTCACATTGCTGTGACTATCTGCAACACCAGCAAACAGTTCTGCTGCCTAGGGCTAGGATCTTTGCAATGAAAGATGCTCTATTCCTGTGGCAGCAGACCTGAGTATACCAAGAGTGGGAAGGGGAAAAAAACAGGTAATGCATCTCTGTAGCAGGATTCATGAGAAGTGCTCACATCCAATACCTGGGCACTGTCCACCCACACCTCCATCTCTGGTGCTGCACACTGGCATGGTGGCCACTGAGCTTTGCCCAGGAGCTCTGCTGAACTTTACTGGTCCCCAGACTACACAGCAGCTGCCAGATTTAGCAGATGGGATGGAAGGGGGAGTGAAAATGCATGTCCTCTCTACAGTCCTGCACAGAAGGTGGGCTTGAGCCACAGAGCTGTGCTCTGAAATGGAGAGGTGGGTGTAAGAACATGCTCTGTGATTGCTGCCAGCCTGCTGAGGTCTCTGGCAAAGGTGGTCAGCAGGAGATGGTAGTGCCATCTCCTGGTCTCAGCAGCACCTGGTAGAGCTCACCTGTCTTTGCACTAGGAGGCTGTGCTGTGCCAATGCCAAGCTCCTGCAGGGAATCACAACACAGGTGTTCTTTCCTTCTCACAAGCCAAGTGAGATTTTCTGCTAAGCACAGCTTGAAGGGAGCACAGCACCATTCCCCACAGAATTTACCCACTGCCTGAGGAACCCAAGCTCATGTCTCTGTACCCTTGTGAATGCCCTGAGCCCTGGGCTCTGCAGCACTGTGTGTCACTCAGCCTGTCCTGCTGAGGAGTTCCCCTTTCTCTGCTCCTGCTGCCCGTGCCAGCAGGAAGACGAGCAGGCACCACGGGCAGGGTATGGGTGGCTGCAGCTCCTGTTCTCTGCTGCAGCAGCCTCTGCTGCCTAGCCAAACCCCCTGAGGCCTGCAGCCCAAGCCACTGCCTTGTCCATAGCCCCCCAGCCAGTAATCCCAGGTGATTTGTACCATCAGGGTGCAGGGCTGAAGGTGGAAGTAACCAGCTGAGCAGCAGTGTGGCCAGGGCACCTGCTGATCCTGCTCCTGGTCTATGGACTCTCCATGGACCACGCTCTCCCAGTCAGCATTTACTGGCTTATAGCTACAAGCAAGCTCTGCCATCAGCAAGAGTATATTCCTAGAGGAATAGTACTAATAAAGTATATTTTCTGCTTACCAGAGTTGAAAAGATTCAGCACAATGTGTCCATCTTCAGCCTTAGTAGCGGTGGGAGTTTCACTGAGGATTCTTGGCTGTCTCCCAGTTGTTATTTTCCCTGCCCCGGGGCTGGGCTGTCTCCACACTGGCAGCTCTTAAGAACAGGGCACCAGAATGGGAGAAATTGTAGCATGACTGCAGAGTCACTAGAGGAGAGGAAATGTGTGACATCAGCTAAAGGAAATGAGAAAATAAACTGTAGAGGGAAGACAACTTGCCACAGCAATGGTCTGGGAAGTCCTTAAGGATTCTTCCTCAGAGTATCTTTGCTTCTGGTGATCCTGAAAGAGGGCAAAATTGGGATTTTCCTCTAAAGGCAGATTAGGAATCCACTCTGTGTCCCCAGTTAGATTTGGGATTAGACAACCTTTTGAGCATCTTCCTCCCAAACAGATGAATGGCAGAAGAACTTCCACTTAATAACTTCCAGGAAAGAAAGAGACAGGAAACTCATCTATGGACAGACTCATTCCCTAGCAGTCTCCTTCACACTTGTGTTGGAGTTAATTCAGGGATTCCACCATGCCAAGCCTCCCTTTATCTCAGGGATATTCAGCAGACAGTGAGACACCACAGCAGGGCAGATCATCACCTGTCCCATACACACCATCACATTATGGCCACCTGTGGCAGCCTGAAGCTCTCTCATGGTGATGCTGATGGTGGGGTGCTCAGAGAGACACCACTGACAAGCAAAGCTGCACACATGTCCCAGCCAAGCTGTAAATCCCATGTGGCTGCAGCCAATAAACCCCCAGGCTCCCCTGGCAATGTTTAACCTGCCTTCCATGCCTTCCTCTGCCCTTACACCTGCACGCAGCACAGATGTGAGCTTAGAGCAAAAACCTCACACCTGACACACCTACAGGAACCAGAGCCCTGAGTCTGGTGCTTGGGGTCTCTGTGAAATGCATTAGAACAGAGCCACAGAGTCCATCACCAGGACAGAGGGGTGGCCAAGCCTGCCCCAAGGCTGCTGAGGAATGACAGGGGCCCAAGCAGCAGCAAAAGAGGCCAGTCTGCTCTGGAGCTCCTCGGGAAAGGCTGGGAAAAGCTCTCCTGGCTCTCCTCACCAAATGCCCCCTATGGCAAACATTTCACAGAAGGTCCTGGCCATGTCTCTGCTGTGGGGGCTCCAGAGACCCCCATGGTGTGGTTTTGTGTCCTGGGAGCCACAGGGACAGGCTGAGGGGTGTGTGCCCTGCTCCTCACCACTGACGACACCAGTGAGGCTTCTCCAAGAGCAAGGAGCTGGCACAGACACTGGGACACTTGCAAGTCACACTGGTGTTGTTGGGCTGGTGAGCCCTGGCTCTGAGCTGGAATATGGCAGTCTCCTCATCAGTGAGGGAGATGGGGCACTGGCAGAGGTGGACAGCAGCAGCAGTGCTGCTCTGTGCTGGCTCTTGGCTCACCAGGCCTCAGGATTCCCAAGGTTATGGGCTGCACAGCACCAGGGCAGCCAGTACCATGCCAGAACCCACCCACTGTCCGTGCCAGTGCCTGGATGTCTCCAGCCAGGGACAGGCAAAGCCTGGGTTGGCTCTCCTTGGCTCTTCTCCACAGGGTGCAGGTGGACTTTCCCAGGGCCCCTCCAGAGGGAAGCACCTGGCGTGCATTTCAGCACAGTGCTCTGCAGGTGTGCACCCAGGTGCCAGCAGCCCCAGGTGAGCTCCAGCCAGGCTGGAGATGTGCAACTGCTCTGCAAACTGCAGGACAATTCTGCTGCTCTGAACCCTGCTCAGGGAGAACTCCAAGACGACTGGAAGTCCATGGACACCACGACTGGCACCACAGCTGGACGTGTCTGAGCTGCTGTGGGGTCACTCTTGTCCCCCACAACCACAGCACAGGGTGGCCAGGGTATCTGGAAGCCCCCTGAGCAGAGTGGAACCCCTGTAATGTGAGGGAGCCCCGTAGCAGCTGCACCTCTTGGGGTGGGAGCCTCAGCGGGATGGGCTGCACGGGAGGCTGCCACGTGGAGCAAGGGACAGCCAGGCTCTGTCTCTGTCAGGCCACATCAGGGTGAGCTGAGGCCCTGGCAGTGATGCTCCAGAGCTGTGCTGGATGGAAGCTGCAGCCATCTCCTTCCTTCTGCCACCAGACATCCGTCATGCTTTCCCCTTCCCATCAGTGCTGTAGGGATGAAGGAGCCTGATCCTTGGTGGATGAGACAGAGCCCCAGCTCTGCCCTGGAGGGTTTAAACTTAAAACCAAACAAGAGTGTGCTGTGGAGGTTGGCTGATGGCCAGCCCGTGGCTCTGGGGAGAGCAGCCAGTGATGTCAGGGGCAAGGGGAGTGCTCGCAGGGATGTAGCAACACCTGACAAATCTTGCCTCACTGTCCTGCCACAACGCAGCCCTTAGAGAAAACGAAAGCCCTGGGGGGTTTGGGGCTGGGGAGGAACCTTCAGAAGTCTTTATCCTTCCTCTGCTCAGCCCTGCAGCTTGGCCATTCTGCATCAGCAGGTTCCTTTGACCCCATACAGTGCCCACAGGCAGCTCCTCCCTTTTACTACTTTCCTTCCTGGGGACCCTCTTTCCCTGCTCTCCTCGCCCTGCCGCCAATTTCTGAGCGTGTAACTTTGAATCCAATATTAAAATGCATTTTGCCAGTGGAGGCTGGGCTTGTTCAGCACTCCTGGCAGCCTGACTGGCCTGTGCTTGACACTATTTCCCACTCTCCCTGCCCAGGGAATGCACACACCGGCTGACAGCACTGATGGCCATGCAAGGCTGAGCTGAGAAGAAAACCAATCTTGAATATGCCTTTACTTTCATCAAGCCAACTTTCAACCTAATAAAAAATAAATAAACTTTTACTCTGATTCCCTTAGATGCCATTAAGGAGCACTGATTGTCCTTCAGGCTGTTGTAAGTGCTGGATCCCAGAGCAGCTGTTCCAAATTCCACTGTCTGGAGATAACCCCCCAGAGTCTGACTGGTGGGCAGTGGCTGTTCCCCATGGGTCTGGCACCCAGCAGCACTCTCATGGCAGCACAGACTGCCATGGCAGATGCCCAGTGCCTCCTGTAAGCACCACCTGCCCTTGGCACTATCTGAGATGCCGTGGCTCAGAGATCCATGGAGGATCTTGAGCCAGCCCGTGTCCTGAGTTACCCAGACACAGAAAGAGCTTGTGGAGCTTGGGGAGGGAGGCCTGAGAGAGCAAGCAGAAGGGAAAGGAGTGTCTTACCTTGGGGTCACAGAGCACCTGCTCCAGCTCAGTCCCAGACCCCAGCCCGCCAGATCCCTGCCGCAAGGGGAGACACCAGCAGGGCCAGGCCGTCAGTGTGCTCCTGCCTGGGAAGAAGCTTCAACAGGAAAGAGGGCGTTGTGCTGGCTCCCAGGTGAGTGACTCACTTCCCTCTTGGCACTTGTGACATACTTAGCCGTGCCCTGGCTGCACCCTGGAGCTTGACACCAGTTCCTGTGGTCCTTCCCTGGGCGGGCGGTGGGACAGTGGTTGAAGCTCCATTCACGGTGAGGGGCTTGTCACACTCCTGGGGCACTTGGTGCCTCACAGGCCAGAGATGGAGTAGCCCAGCCCTGGAGCAGCTCCAGGTCGCACTCCCTGGCAGGGCCAGGGTTGCAGAGGAGGTCCCAGGACCAGCATCCTCACCAGATCTGTCCTCTGGGATCTTCTCAGATTTCCTTCTAGATCCCAGGGTCAGGAGGCAGAACAGTGAGTGCTTGTTCCAAGGCTTCCACGATAGGTGGGCATTCATTTGTGCCAGGAAAGGCACTGCTCTGCTGTGGGAGACCCATATCAGAAAACATCAGCCAGAAAATGCTCCAGGCTGTGGCAGCTCACTCCTGTACCCCTTCTGCAGCACTATAAACCCCCATTGGTTCTTGTGCTACTTCAGCCTGGGAAGAAAGGGTGATCGGGCACATGGGGGATCCATTCCTTCCTGCTGCTGCTGGCACTGCTCTGCCCAGGTTCCACATGGGGTTTCCTCCAACATATTCTGTGTTACTGGCATAGCTCAGGTCATGGGCACAGCACCTGCCTGAGTCACTCATGTTTAACAAGAAATCACATGTGTTTCTGTCTGCTCCCTTTAGGCCCTGTGGGTTATTTAACAAGGAAATGTTGTTGGGGTTTCTTTGTTGGTAAGAATTGGCTCTGATAGTGGCAGGAAAGGAAGTGTGAGGCTTCTAAGACAGTCACGAAGGGCAAGACAGTCACAACTCATCACTGCTGCCAGAAGGAACTGGCTGGCTGCACACCCTGGAGCTCCCCAGGCACCCAACTGCAGAGCAGCAGCAAACATCCCAACTTACCAACCAAACAACCAAGCTGCACCAGTTTAACTGTGGCCTTTCCCAGCAGAGAAGGTTGCCAGCCAGGTTGTGAATTAAGGCAGCCAGGCTCTGCCAGGAGCACAGACAAAGAATGAGGACAGTTAATGTCCCCTCTGCATCAGGCTGGTGACACTGCACTTGGAACAGCCTGGGCAACTTAAAGAGGATGTGGAAAACTGAAAAGGCAGAGAGCTGGTACCATAGTCTGAGCTTGGGGCACAGGTTGGAACATACTGAAAGGCACTTCTGCAAATCCCTGGTACTTCTGAAAGAAAACAAAATTACTCCTCGTTCCCAGCAGTGCATTTTCTTGTCCTGCACATCAAGGACAAATAGTTGAGTTTACTGACCCCAAAAGAGCTCCAGTAAGGTAAAAGGCCTAGAGATCCCTCTCTCTACACATCTCTACCTCTTGAAATTAAACAACATTCCATTCAGTCTGCCCCACTGCCGTGACACGTGTGGCAGGGGCCAGGCAATGGCCCAGCTCCCATCCACGTTGTGCACTCACTCACTTCCACCAAGGCAATTCAAACCAGTTTGCTTCTACATAGAAGACAAAGATCAGAATTAACCTCCCATGTTCCCTCCAGGGGAGCAGAGAAATACCCAGGAAAGGCTCAGGTTCTTTGGTACTGCCCAAGCCCCCCTGGCAGATGGGAAGCTTCTCAGGGCTTGGCTGGGTAGATAAGACAGGAAAAGCTGCATATTCAGACAGAAGCATATCATAGGCAGGGCAGGAAGCCAAGGGATAGCTAAACTGAGCATGAAACAGCACTGGTGCAAGTTCCACATTTCACTGTCCCAGCCCAGTGAGATCCAGCTGAAAACAAGGACTCCCAGCAGAAGCCCATGGACTTGGGCCCACAGCTCCAGCTGTACCCCTCGAGAGCCAGTGGTGAGCCACTGCCCTAGGCAAGTTCTTGTCAACATACACAGCTCTGAGCAGCAGAATCACAGCATAACTGGCTCCTACAAATTCTTCAAGTTCTCACAGAATCCATCCTGTGAGCTACCTGAAAAAAATGTAAAGAAAAGACCTTAAAGAGCAGAAAAGACATGATACCATTGGCAAGGAAATGCTGCTAGAAACCAGTGTTTCAGTATCAAAGGGAAGGACCCTGGGACAAGAGTGATGGGGACAGATCTTGTAAGCCAGAAATAAATACCTGTGAAGAAGAGGCAGACAGGTTGGAGGGGCAGCATGTCCTCTGGGCACTGAGAAACTGCAGTTGGAAACACTGATGGTGTGAGCTGCTACCCAGAGCTGCTTGAGTCTTCCAGCCAGGGAGAGAGGCAACAATATAAATCAACTGACATTTCTCCCAGAACAAACATAGCCAAATGCTGCCTTGACAAGGAAGTTACTCCTACAAATGCATTCCCAGTTACTGGAATAATAGGTTCTGCCCATAAAAAGTAATTTCAGTGCTTGAACAGTTCAGTGTCTCCCAGACCTGTCAGCCCATCTTACTCTGCTGCTAGTTAATGTTTGGCTCATGTCCCACCCTGACATCACCAACATGTTACTTTATCAGCAAAGCCTTGCCCCTCCAGGTTCATCTCAAGTGATCTATTTAGCAAGTTACACCTCACAGGGCAAATAAGAAATTACATTCCTGTGTTTATGCAGAAAATAGGAACTCTGTTCTGCTGTGTTAGGAGCTATTTAATACATAAAGCACCAAAATATCTTAGTTTTATAAGGAAAGGATATTTCATTTTACATCTGGTCACACAGACCAGTGCACGAGAGGAAAAGAAGGTGGGTGGAGAGCACCAGGCTCCCTTCAGCGGGTTCAGCTAAGTCCCAGTCCCATCAGCCTTCCCTGGGAGCTGCTCCTCCTGCAGACACATCTGGGTAACACAGCTCGGTCACGTTGCTCCTCCCAGTAAGCAGCAAGAGGAGGCAGCTCATCCAAACTGGAACTGCCCTTTCCCAGGGCAGCAGAACCAACGCCCAAGACACAAGAAGCAGCACAAAGGATCGTGCTTGTTTGAAGAGGGCAATGAATGCAATGTAGGAGTGCAAGCTCAAGTGAAAGGACCTGGCTAATGGCCTTGAGGAGGAAGGAAAGCATCATCTTCATGGAAGCTGCTCTCCACAGGACCCAGGTATGGGGATGGCCATGAGGATGGATGGGAAGAGCTTGCAGAAAGGTCCCCAGAGAAACCTGCCTGGCACACACGAGTCTGTGGCACGTTCCATTTTCAACACCTTTAAACAGCTAAGAATGTCTTAAAAAACACACAGAAAACAGGAATTTAAAAATCCCAAAGTCACAAGTTTGAGCTCACCTCACAGTTCTGAGGAGTCACGCTCCTCACAGGTGCCCAAGTCCTCCCAACCCATCCAGCCTCCCCCAAGGCCCAGTCACAAGCTCAGCTCTCAGCACAGATCCTGGCACACCTGACTCTAGCCAGGAAACATCCCAGGAAAAGCCATCTTCTCCCAGCCTCCTGGGTGCCGCTCTGAGGATTGCCACTTCGAAACACAAACCAGAGCAGACTTTGGGATGGCAGCAGACCCTTCCTGGGGAAAACATTCATGCTGAAGAGCAGCAGCATCTCAGTGACAGCACTCCATTCACACTCTTGCTATTGCATTTTTTAATAATTCCAAGAAAAAAACCTGGTAATTTGGGTAAAAATTTATTTTATATACAGACCACTGCAGCTTAACTATTAATCAAGAGAAGTTATTTTCCTTTACAGGAAGTGACCAGCTGGTCTGAGATTAATAGAAGTCTAAGCCTGAGAGCTGGGATTTTAGTTTGGAAATCAGATCTTGGGGGCAGGTTCCTTCCAACACCACTCAATACAGTGAAGAGCTGCAGGACTTAAATGCAGGTCAGCTGCACTGCACAGTGCTGGAAGCATATTCCCAGAGTCAGTCCAGATCTTTCCCAAGCTGAACTTGCTGAGAAAGATGGTGCCTGGAAGAGTTTGGATGCATTTCCAGTATTTTGTTCAGCTCTCAAACTAGAAACAGAAGTGGTAAAACAGCACAGTCTCTGTGAAGTACAAAACACCGAGTTACAGGGCAGCAGACACACGGGACAGCAGGAATGGCGGGGACTCTCCTAAGCCAAGTGTTCTACGTGTAGCAGGGCCCTGGCTGGGGTCATTCTCTGGCCCTATTTCAAACAGAGTACAAAAAATACTTTGACTGATAATTAATTGTACTGGAAACAAGCAGTCTACTGAAAAGCAAATCTTACTCTAGGTGCCAATGAGTCCTTAAAAGCAGAGAAGGGGCTGAGGAGCTGCGCTTTGGCAGTGCTTCCAGGATCATTCACGTTGCTCCATTTTTACTTTGGGAGGTCTCAGGAAGGTCCTGTTTTTCTTTTCTTTCTTCCCCTTTGTATTTGCCTGAAAATTTCTCCAGCTGTCTACACGACCATCCCGACTTTCCTGGGAACAACAGGGAGGAATTGGAGAGTTAACAAGTGCAAGAGCCAGAGAACAGGTAGTACACACCAGTTTCAGATCAGCAGCAATTTCCCCTTATCCAGCATGCAGGCCCTGACAGCCAGGACACAAAAACACTGGGAAGAGCCAGAGCAACACAGTGCATTGGAACTACAAGTGAGCTTACACACACCAGTATAAGCACTCTGCTGGATTCTTGTTTCAGAAACCAACAGATTTGGTTGGGCAGTCCTTATGCTCTACTGAATCCTCAAAGGAAACAAGAAACCTCTCAAATGGCTGTTCCTAATCTGTCAGCCCAGAATGTGCCATCTCCTTCTCTATCTCACCTCCTCACTCTCCTGGTGCTGCAGCTTGGAGGCAGAGAGAACAGAGAAGGGAAATGTACTGCTGCCTTCTCTCATGCTTCTTGCTCTAAGTCTCATCACACTGACACAATGAGAAAAAAGGCCTCTGGTGCACTTCTCTCCTGTCCCTGCTCTATCTGCTGAGCAGCAGAAGCCTTTTCTGAGGAGAAAAAAAACCCCAAAACAGAAACCAAACCAAACAAACAAAACCCCCTAAAAAAAAACCCTAAACCCCTAAATCTCCCCACAAAAAGCCAACCTATGATCTCTACAGGCTGAAGGTTTCACAGCAGGACAGAATAAGTCCAGGGATGATCCATTTCACAGCATGGGATCCATCCACTGCAGGCCCATCTCTGCAATACCAGTGCTGCAGATGGGCTCTGGCTACAGCAGCTGTCTGCTCCCCTTCCCCTCTCCCATGGCAGGAAGGGAGAGGGCCCAGCACTAGCAGGGATCTGGATGCTGGGGCACAGTGCAACCCCAACACCTACACTGGTCTTCTCCAGCCTTGCTGGTGACCATTTCATCTGTGTGAAAGGATGGTGTCAAAGCTGGGTGTAAATGTCCAAAATGAATCTTTGGCATGCACAAGAATGAGAGGCTTCTTTCTGTTGTGCAGAGATTCAGTTGTCCAGCAGTGGCTGAGGGCACCCAGGTGTTCAGAGCTACAGTATCAATAGTTCTGCAGCTCCTGTTTGCTCAATCCATATTTGGATGTGTCACTTGCTCCCGTGTCCCCAGCTGCTGTGCTTTACTGCACCCCCACAGCAGTGACACCCACCTTCTGTGGCCGTCCTGCTGTGAGAACACAGAACCTCTGTCAGCAGCAAGGCCAGTGATACACTTAAATTACAAATAACAAAACCCATAGCACACTCAATACAGCAGCATTAAACAAGTTTTCTAGAATACCCAGCTCTTATACACCTGTTATATGGCACACAACCACAAACTCTTCCAAGCTGAGTCTCCAGATACATCCTACTTGTCCGCTTTCCACAGGATGCCAGTCCAGCCCATACACTTCTCTCCCTTTTTTTAAAGTTTTCTTGAGCATAGACTGGGCTCTGGCTTTGGATTAAATGAACAATTTAACTCATCCTTTCATGATGTCCAGCATGTCCTTACTGACATCATTCCTGCCCACCACTCCCTGCATGTCTCAAGTCTTCAACTCTGGTGTGTAATGAGGGAAGAGTTATAGGCTAGATCGAGTATTTTGGTGGGCGGTAGGTTGGATCCCTAAAATAGCAGCATGACCAACACAAACTACTTCAGATATGCCTAAACCTTGGCTGCAGGGTGGCAGGGTCACAGAGAAGTGCCTGCCCATCATGTCTTTGATATTCAGAGGAGACACAGATTCCGTAAGTGTTAGGAACCAGAACTGGAAAGTACCATCAACAGTCCACACAAACACTTGGCAGATTAAGGTATAGTGGTCACCAGTGACCTGGGCTAAGCAGCAATTCAATTTTACAACTAAAGACAAGAATCAACTGCTGTCAGAGATGAAAAATAGCATACCTTAATTTACCAGACCTGTTTCTGTACAGGTGATACCAAAGCCCTATTGATGGGTTCTTCTCCTCACACATGAACAAACCCCAGGCTGGTGCAGATCTATTAAATTATCCTACAGACTTGCATACAAAAAGGTCTCTCATCTCTCTAGGGGCATTCCCTGCAACATGGAAAAGCATTACTGAGGCCCATTCTGTAAGTTCAACTGCTGAATACCTCAAAGTTCTTCTGCCATTCTCGTTCTCGTTTGGCTTTCTCTTGTGCTTCAATTTCCTCTTCCCTCTGCCGCTTCCTGGAAGGGAAGCCACAAAGAAGTTGGGAACCCACAAGCATCTACTTTAGAAAGCAAGGCAATACTTTCAAAACATCTTGGAAAGCTCTTCTAATTTTTTGGCAGATTACAGAAGAGGTGAATATGCACACCTAAGATAGCACAGCAAACAGAATTTTGTTTTAAATTTGGAAGAGCAGCGAGCAGAGAAGATGGTTTGGCCTCACTGGCAGCACACACAATTAGCGAGTCGGCTTCTCTTGCTCAGCAAAACAAGGTGAACTTCTTCATCCAACAAGCTGGACATCAATCTAGAGGTAAGTCTCTAAAACAGTTGAGGGTACACGTTCTGAGAAGCTAATAACCACTTCAGCACACAAAGTACAAATTAAACTTTTAACCTCCTACTTTTCCCCTGTAATCAAAAGCAGTGTCCTACAGGCATCTCCCACACTGCCCAGCACAGAACCCTCTGGCAGGAAGTGTATCCACATGAGTGCTCAAGCAGCATGTGATCAAAACACCTAAAATAGTTCAGGATCACACATGCCACAGGGTATTTCTGGCAATTAAATACAATTAAAAACCAATCCTTTGCACACTAATAGCATGCAAAATTGTGTCACCATTTCACTGTTGCGGCTGGCCTCCACGTGTACATATAAGAGAATACAAGTGTATCAAATATACTGATGTCTTCAACACAGGAGGGCAAATTTCCTGTGTGCTTTTCTCAGGCATAGGGCTCTACAACACCTGGGCTACCCAGAGAAGTAGCAGAATCCACATTATTGGAAATCAGCATGACAAAACCCTTGTTAATCTAATCCAAGGCCCTGCTTTCAGCAGGAAGTCAGACCAGATGATCTCCAGAGGTTCATTCCAATTTAGACTATTCTAAGACTCTCTGATCCCTTATCTTCTCCGAGGAAGCATGAGAGGGAAGAAGAGCCTGAACTGCACAAGTGGAACATCACTCATACCTTTCATGCATTTCTTTTGCTTCTCTTTCTTTCCTCTTAATTTCCAGTTCAGCAAAGAGCTTCATTGTCTGTTTGTATACAGCTTGTTTGAACTGTAAAACACAAATCCAGTCTTAAAATAATGCCTATCAACACAGTTAAAGTCTGTTTTAGATACAAATGTAAGAAGCTAAGAAGAAACCAAACCATAGATGTGCCCACATAACCCGCCTATCTTGCCCTGACAATAGCAGCAGCACAATAGCAGGTATAAACCACTGCTGGTTAAATTCTGGCCCTGGCACCAGGAAACAACTACTTATTAACCTCATATTAGTCTCATTTTAATTTGCATTCATGAAGCTGTGCCTAAACAGAACTGGTCACTTCAAACCCTATTGGGTTAAGTCTTGCACCGTTACATTTGGCGGAAAAAGGCAAAATGGTCACTGTTTTAGAAAGTCATTTTCCAGCAGATCATCTTGATGTGTTGCAAAAATCTAGCATTGGCTTCCCAGTAGGAAATCAGTATGCTTAAACCAACCTTCATTACTAAAGAACAGCAAGAGACTTTTGAAAAGCAATGAAAAATAGGATGGTTATGGGGTTACTGTGGTGATATCAACAGGTAAAAATCACTTTCCAGGAAAAAAAAGGGTGGTGAGACTAATGGAGTCAATGTTTGGCAATCACCTATCATTGTTACAGCCTCTCTACATATAGCTGGACTTCTCCAGACCAGAAGCCAGTTAAGAAGAACTAAGTTATGCTGTGCCCTTTTTAATACAAGTGGTTTGTTGCAGAACAGCACATCTGTCCCTCAGTGCTGTATGAAAGAGACACAAGAGCTCTCACTAAAAACCACCACAAGCTCATTTTAGCTGTGCTGCAGTGAGTGCTACTCGTGCCTCTGCTGGCAGCAGGAATGTCACGGTTCCAGCAGTCAGAAGACAACAAGAAATTCAATTCAAAAAAGAGTGCATGAAGCACAAGCAATGAAGACCTGCTTTGAGAAAAGAACAGGGTATTTTGATCTATATAATCTCACAATATATTTACTCCTTACACTACACTGAAACTATTTCCCAAAGTACACAGGTATCACCTGACACATGATACTCTACAGTGGCTAAGCAGAGTTTGTTCTTCTGTAAATGTAAGCGTTTACAACAAGTCTAATAAATACTTCTGTACTGAAGAAGTATTTGAATCTTAATTCCTCAAAACATATTTTGTACTCCCCAGTTTCTCTGAATAAAGTATGACTTACAACTTCAGGATCATCCTCCTCCACAGTGGGAGGTTTTCCATCCTTCTTCAGCTGCTTCTTTTTTTCTTTCACCTAAAGATTAAGAACAAAAATAAGAGCCTTAAAAATTTTATAGGGCTTACATAATTGTATCCAAGTAGTTCTGCATTCCTATTCCAGTGTGTAAAAAGAATTCTGTTCTTGATTGGATGGATGTTTTATTTTACACCAAACCCTCCTAGGCCCAGACAAACACATACAAGATTACTATCACATGAACTGTACAAATTAAAAATACTGTGTTGGATACTATTCCTTCAACATAATCCCTTTTGGTTTTCTGAAGGATATATTTTTATTCAATATACACCATCCAAACCAGCAGGAAGTTTACTTTGCTTCTTGATAGTCAAGTGACTAACAGCAAACAGAACATCAAGTGTTCCTTGTGCTAAGAGTATCTGAGTTCTCCTGTATCATCTGCTTCCTCAAGCTTTCTGTGTTTTAATCCACCCACATCGCTCTAACTTCTTGGCCAATGCAGTCCAAGCTCCTTTTCTTACCTGACAGGTCAATATCCCCCAAACTTCCCAGTCTCCTGCTGTCACCACCTATTCTCTTCCACCTACACATATCTGAACTGCATCATTCATTCACAGGCTTGGAAAAAAAATAATTAGGTCAGATCATGTGGTCTGACCTGATTATTTCAAGTACTGAATTTCACTGAATTATCTTGCACTGAGCTCAACAGCAGTCCTGGATACACCAGGCTTGTTTCTGCTGTGAAGAGCTTGGTGCCCACCTGCACAGTACCATTATGGGGTTTGTTCACTTTAGTGACCTAAACAAGAGGCAAGTGGACCAAAAAGCAAAATATGAACGTTTGATTACCACTCACCCCAACTCTGGACGTTCCCATAGAATACTTACAGTGTGTTCCACATATTCTTTTCCTGCCTGTATCACATCCAAGGCTCTCTTCTTTTGCTCCTGATCTAGCAGCAGCTTGTAAGCTTTATCTACAGCTAACAAAAAGCATCAATATTAATAGCACCAGTAGTCATGTTCACAAGGCATCACAAGACTGCTACTTGTTGGCATTACTAATTTGTCTCCTAGAATTTGTAGAGGTCATTTGTTCAGCAGTTGGTTTTGGGGTTTTTTTAATTAAATACATCTAGGAAAGTGGTAACATGCACAGTTAAATGAGTTTTGGGGTACAGTAATGGCAGGAACTGTCTGATACCTTCTGGAGGGAGCAGGTGAAAGCATCGGTCCTACCAGCTGTAGTTACTGGGCATGAGATGAGTTTAAGGTGCAGAACACCTTACTGTGATGCAAAGCACACACCTAAAACCATCACTCTACTTCTGCCATATGACTAAAATCTAATGCACAGATTAAACAGTTTTTCTTGAACAATCCCAAAACCCCATGAAGATGTCTGTCCCTGTTGTGACATGACAATGCCATTGTTGCCACCTAGTGCCACCGGCTGAAATGCCACCACCTCACACAGCTGCTGCTACCACAGCTGCTTCTGCCACAGCTACAGCACCTCTGCAGCAACCCTTCTGTCCCCTCCACCCTAACAAACATTTAAACCAGCACCTTAAAGCTGCAACTACTAACCCAGAGCAGCCCAGAGAAAGAGCAATACCTTCAAAGGCCTTCTGGGCTCTATCTGCATCATCTTGGTTTTTGTCTGGATGTACCAATATTGATAGCTGCAAGAGAAAGGATCTTGCTATCAAGATCATGGTAAAAGAGGAAGAGTATTTCAGAGATGTTTGAGAGAAGGGAAATAGACAGAAAGAATCCAAAGAGATCACATTCTTTGTACATGGACAAACCAGCTGCCAACATGCAGAAGTTTGTGCCAGTACAAGCTGATAGAACAAACAATCCCTGTAACAAACAGGCTGTCCGAGAAAAGCTGCAGCTTGTGATGTGTGGAACAATTTAAACACCCCTCAGCTGTGGTGCCTGGGCTGCTATGAACACTTTGGTAATTCAAGATTTGTATCCTTAGTCTTGACAAGACACAGACATAAAAAGATCATCCTCAGCCAAAGTCTCTCAAGAAGTTCTCTGGCATCCCCAAGGCTGTCCAAATACCAAACTATTTAAGAGTGGTCCTTTTCCTCAGGCTACTTTACTGAAAGTTAAGAAAACTCCTGCCTGTACTCTACCTGGCAGAGACAGGACATGGATCACTACCATCCTGAGGGGAACTTTAACCGGGCTGGAAACCACATGGCCCCCACATTCCTCTTTCAGAAAGTTATTTCAAACTTTCCCCATATGGCTGCTTTTTTTTTTTTCCCAGACCCCTTATTTTTGCCATTGCTGTATTGAGCAGCAACTGAGACCACATAGTGCTGAAGCATACAAAATAACTACTTTTGGAACTCTACAGCTGCCAGTTTGTAGCTCCCAGGAAAATGTTTGCCTTCAGTCCGGAACAGATTTACTTCAGCCAATGTCTTTTTTCCCCTTTGTTGGCTATTCCACATTCTGTACTTAGGTGTTTGATTTCTTCAATGCACAATTCCATGCACATTTTTCATTTCATTACTTCAAATTCAAATCATCTCCCTGTAGCATTTTACCAGCCCAAAGCAGAGAACATCCCACTTTACTGTCTTGCAGAACTGAGAAGTCAGCAATAGACCACAAAGTTATCCTTCCACTTTCCACAAACAGGAGTAGCCCATATCCTGCTCCTCTCCTACCCAGCATCTTCCTGTCTAAAGACACCCACACCATCAATTCAGGTGGAGGCTGCAGCTCTCCAAATACTATTTCTTTGCTGTGCACTTCTACTTCCCTTCCATGGGCTTTGAGTGCAAAAGCTGAATACCTGTCGGAATCTTTTCTTTATCTCTTCATCTGTGGCTTCAGGATCCATCTGCAGCACCTAAAGGAGACCATGAAAGCACAGCACATTTGATGCTACTCTCCACATTTCAGGTTCCTGTCAGCAAGCTTTAACACTCTCATGAAGAGTGGCTGAAGTTACTGGGTTTGTTCAGCCTGAAAAAGAGTCATCTGAGCAGAGAACTCATTACATTCTTAAACATCCTTTCCAAGAGGCAGCTCAGGGGCAGGTCCCAGACTCTTCACTCTCAAGACATGAGGAAACTGCATGAAACTGAGTCAGGGGAGGTTTAGGTTGGATATTAGGAAAAGGTTCTTCCCTGAGAGTGTGTTGTGGCACTGCCCAGGCTCCCCAGGGAATGGTCACAGCCCCAAGGCTGCCAGAGCTCCAGGAGCATTTGGACAGCGCTGCCAGGGACGCACAGGGAGGGATTTCTGGGTGTTTGTGCAGGGCCAGGAGTTGGACTGGATGATCCTGATGGGTGCCTTTCAACTCAGCACATTCTATGATTCTGTAACACTTGGTACACTGGCACAAACCAGAAAGCTTGCCCCACAATGACATGAATTTTCACCCAGTAAACCATAAACATTTCACATGTTTGTGATGTTTGTGGCACTACTTTTAGCAATGCTAGATTCCTCTGACTATGCCAGTGTCCTTTCTACATTCAAGTCTTATGTAGCCAGCTACAATCCATAAATTGGTCAGAACCTTTGACCAGTCCCATAGCAATGCTCAGTCTGACAGAAACAAAAAGCATATGGTGGTTTGGGGACAATGTCAGATCATTCATAACTTAGAACTCTGGGCAGGAAACATACTACTTCATAAGAATTTAATCACGCTATCGTTTTGAAAGAAGACAGAGTTTTACTGTTTGGTTTCCATGAGTGGCACCACTTGTTTGTTGATCTTTACAGATGTGGCAGAGTTTAGGAACTCTTTCGTGAATTAGTTTACTGAACAGAAGATTTAAGCAACAAGTGAGCAGATACATGCAGTCTGACTCTAAAAATCTCTAAATAAAAAACACTCTCCCACAGAAAAGCTACAGTCTGCTCTGTAATGGCTTTCTTAATTTACACTTCAAGTCAAGTACTAAGACCTATACAAAACTGAATGTTGTCAAAGTGAATCTGCTGACTCATCTGGCTGACCAGTCCTGAACTGGGACTACAAAAACCACCTGAGGCTTGGAAAAGGCAGAGAAGATGACATCAGGAAGGAATGCACTCAGGGAAAGCCAACTCCAGACAAACACCAGATTGCTTATTTACTGTCTTCCTCAGGCTTTCCTACTTATTAAGACTTCATAACTGATTGCAACTTGCAGTCAGATATAACCACAACCAAACACTGTAAAGTGCAAGGAGATTATCCATTCCCCAATGGCTCCCCAGAGACTACTCACTGGTGTGACCACTGAGAGACCTTTTCTTACTCTGTGCACTATACCAGTTCAGTGGGACGAACACCCAAAATAAAACAAACAACTAGAAATGCAGAATCAAGAAAACTATGACCACAACCTGCCAAACTGCCACCTCCAGCTACTACCTTCCTGTTCAGAAAGTACCCAGCCAAATCTTCCAGTGCTGTTGTATAAGGGAAATGTGACAATATCTAGTTTGCGCTGCCATCAAACAGTGAGAAAGACAGTGAACACATATACACCACCCTGCTATCTTCTGCAAACCTTCTGCACAGTAATCTGTACATGAAGAATTTTTTTCTTTCCTTATCTTGTCTTTTAATGGAATAAATACTCAGGAAATCAGTTAGTTCATACACCAAATTAGAAAGGAGGATAGAATATTCAAACTAACCTCAAAAGGGTTCAGGTTGAAATATGAAGATCCAGGTCGGGTCAGCCGGTCAATTTGATTTTTTGATGTTAAAACAGAGTCTCGTTTTTCAATTTGTTTTACCTGAAGAACAAGAGAGACCTGTACTAACTGACCATCACAACATCCTTACCTGTTTTATCTATGTTGTTAGTACACCAGCCATCCTTGTCCTGGACTACAATTCATAACACCTCCTGCTTACCCCAAGCCCGTAGTTACTTTACTCAGGCACTAGCAGGGCATATTTTTCTAGCCTTTCCTACAGCACAATGGTATTTTTAACACCACGTGTTAACAATAAAAAGCACTGTATGGCAGTTCTGTCTGTTTCTTCTATGGCTTGCTCTACAGTTGTGCCTTTCCCCCTCCCCATGCACCTCCAGCAGCACCATCATTGGGATTCCTTGGAAACCACGGAGTTATTACTTTTAACCCGTTGTTGGCAGTGCAGCCCTTTAAACACGTTAAGTGATACCGACGCAAATACACAACTCCACTTTCCTCTGACCACAGGTTATTTAGTTCAATTCAGTTTAGTTTTTACCCTTCGCAGTACTACGCGCGAACCAAACCGTGTACTGAATGTTCACCTTTATTTAAACAAACATGCATCAGCCGAGCTGGCACGGCCTTTGTGCGGGCGGCTCAGGAGACACGTTCGGGCTGTGCCCAAAGTAACGGAGCCCAGCACACGGAAAGGGGCCCACAGGTGACAGTTTGCCCACACCGAGGCCGAGCTGCCTCCTCAGGGACCCCGAGCGCACGCCGCCCACCGGCTACAGCCGCACGGAACGCGGGGTCCCGTCCCCCGCCACCGCCAGGGCTGTGTGAGGGCAGGTCCGAGCACCAACCCACCGGCACCCGCCGCTCGC